>JAMPIV010005116.1:0-158838 GCA_024509875.1 Oreohelix idahoensis | reverse complement strand
ACTCTTGCAGCTAGACGATGGCGCCGTTTTGATGATGCGTGGTTCAAATCCCCGAAGTGCCTATTACTTCAATTATTTTTATGTTATCTAGTGTCCTCCAATTTTATTTAATTCCTACTAGTTCCATCCACATAACGTTTTTACGTTAATTATTTTCTAATGAAATGGCCAAACCACTTGTCTTACTCTCTGCATAGCTGATACGTGGTGTTATATTCAACAATTCGCTAGTTTTCCTTATTAAAAATTAAACACATGTCTCATAAAGTGACGATGGCAGCTGTGTTATCGTTTAAAGAAAAACGGAAATAGGTAAAGAAAGAAAGAAAGAATAAATGAAAGAAAGAACTAGGCAATACAGATGTAACAGAAATAAAATGAACTCAACATATTCGATCTAGATCAGGGTGGTCCAACTTATTCAACCCCAAAGGTCACATTAACCAACAATTTAAAGTTCGCAGGCCATTCATGATAAACAATTATTTAAAATAAAAGCTCAGTGAAAAATGGACGAAAATCGAAGAGTGCAAAATGACAAAAATAAAATAAAATGAAAAATTAAAATGAGCATTACATTTTTATAGAAATAATTTAAGTTGTAATCTTACCTCCTAATGAGAAGTTTGGGGGGGGGGGGGGGGGGGGATTTTCTTTAACCAGAGTCTCGATATCAAGGTCAATTGGACGATTTCGGATGCTGATTGCGGGAGTAAATCATTGCTTTCCACTGGACGTTTTGAGTCTAATCTCAAAATTATTAATTATATAATGAAAGAAATATTTTTTTTTATGAGCATGGACCACAAAATATTTTTACGCGGGCCACAGTTGGCCCACGGGACTGCAGTTCGACGAATCTGATCTAGATCTATCTGATAAATGCCATCGGTTGTGAACGTGTTACGACAAAGAAGCAACTAAGCACCCTGTAAAAGTGCTATAACTGGGGTTGTCACCTTCAACGCATAACCAACAACTAAGGAATTTTAGACCTGAACGGCTCAGACATGTTTATAGACTTTATTACTTGCAAGGGTTGCCATAAAACAAGAAAAGACCGTATAACACAAGACAAGTGTTATGTTCGTAATAAAACATCAATAAAAATAAGAGAAGCATCTTATTCGTTCATTCATTACTCGTTAACTCCCTACGGAAAGTAAAACAAATTGAAAAGTTGTATTGGAACCAGTAATTTAACTGACTCATCTGTTTAACGAAATAAATATTTCGGTGGTTTGTTACTTCGTTCTTTGTTTACCATGAAATGTTTCATGTTTTTAAAACTCGTATTTTTGTACTTAGTATTTTCAGTTTTGCAGCAGTTTCCTTTATTATTTAACTCCCTACAGCGCGTAAAGTTTTCAATAAGATCTCATCAATTCTTCTTATCCTGTGCCATCATGTCAAGTTCTTCCAAAATCGCCGTTATCCATTTTACGTCAGTCGTCAGTTCCATTCACTGCACGTTCTTCTGTCTTCTTTTATTTTTCTTACCCTGAGAATTTTAGAAGAACCGACATATTTTTCCCAATACTTGTGTTATGTAAGAATTAGATATTGCTTGTGAACTTCGTGTGCCGTGAAAAAAGTAGTTTAGTATTTGCGCATTATCAAAGTGAATGGTTTTTGTCAAATGACGCAATAAGTATTATGAAGATGTGACAGAAAGGAAGTAGTTTTGAAAGCCAGAAAAGACAGACGGGTGGAAGCCTATTCACAATCCGGTGTGATTGCCAGTTCTTTTGATAGAATAAGGCTGAATGAGTTCTAGTACATACGCGGATACACGTCATAGAAGATATACAGGCATACCTCGGAGTTATTGCGGGTTCGGTTCCAGACTATCGCAATAAAGCGAATATCGCAATAAAGCTGGTCACACCCATTTTTTTGCTTCCCAGTGGAAATCAAAGCCTAAAATCATGATTACACTTCGTCTATTAAGTGTGCAATAGCGCCAGGTCTAAAAAAAAACTATGTGCTGTAAAATTAAAAATACTTTATTGCAAAAATAAAAAATGCTTATCTTTATCATCTGAGCCTTCAGCGAATCGTAATCTTTTTTGCCAAAATCAATCGGAAGAAAAAGGCACGTTCTAATAAATAAACATGAATAATTTGAAGACAAAAAAGCGCAATATCTGCGAAGCGCTATAAAGCGAAGTGCAATAAAGCGAGGTATTCCTGTATTTCCAAATCATTACTATGTATGAAGCTTCCATGACATGTAATATTGCTGTAAGAGGAATCAGAATCCTTCTCAATTTTCAGCATATTTCTGACTGTTGTAATTTTCATAATATCCGGTAGATGGTAGAAAGAATCAGTAGAAAATATAAGGCAATATGGTGTGCAAAGAGTAAAGCCTCTTCTCCTGCCACATTCTCATACCTGGCATCCTTAGTCGAGAGACAGGCACTCATAAGATATAACGCAAATCATTAGTCGCAACACTCACTCGCAGCGTGTAACGCAAGTCCTTAATCGGGACAAAGTCAACGCCAGTCTTTAGTCGGGGCTCAGTCAAAGCCAGTCCTTAGTCGGTACACAGTCAACGCCAGTCTGTAATCGGTACACAGTGAACGCCAGTCGCTAATCGGGACACAGTCAACGCCAGTCCCTGATCGGGACGCAGTCAACGCCAGTCCTTAGTCGGGACACAGTCAACGCCAGTCCTTAGTCGGGACACAGTCAACGCCAGTCCCTAGTTGAGACACAGTCACTCAGCGTGTAAGGCACAAGTCCTTAGTTGGTACACAGTCACACCCAGCGTGTAAAGCAATCCCCTTAGTCAGGACACAATCACAGAGTATGAAAAGAAGAACTAGAAAAGTGCCAACACAGGCACCTATATCAATACAGGCACGCCTCGTTCATACAACATGTTAGGTTCCAGGCCGCTGTCGTGAAGCGAAAATCGACATAAAGCGAAACACGACCTTCTTTCTCTGCTGAAGCAAGTACAGTACTAGAATGGTCATATATGTACATTACAAACCTAACTAATCAACTTAGAATGTAAACAATGTAAAACAGTATTTTATTTATCTATAGCCGTAATATTTTTCCGTTGGTAACTGTGACTACCGAATTATTGACGGAAGTCTGAAGGAGAGGTAACAACTTCTAGATCGGTAGTCCATTCTTCATAGCGCTTCCTTGCTGGAGATTCTGATGTACTTCTTGCAGAAACAGGCCTTTTTGCTGCTCGTGTAGAGCTTTTGATGGACAATGCCGTAGGGTTTTGGAGTGATGTAGTTGCAACAGGACTTTCTGCGGATGTACTTACGACAGGGCTTTGGGATGATGTACTTGCAGTAGGGCTTTTAGGGGCTGCTGATGTTTTCATGAAGTACCTCTCTAAAGACGTTTGGATTGTCGCTCCTCTTGTCTTCTCCCAGTAGATTTATGAATAACAGGTATATGAATTTAAAACTGAAGTGTTAACAACTTTTTTCAAAACTGGGATCTGTTCTTTCTAAAATTACCATCCCCTTTCCAAAATGTTGGAAAGCTTTCTCACGTTCTGCGCAGGTTAGGCCTTTAAGCTCAGGGATCACTTTTTCTACTGCTAAATCCTCTTCATCTTGCCGGTGTTCTTTAAGCTCCAGAAGATCTTCGTTGCTCAGGGGCTGCGGATGAGAATCCACAAGTCTCGCTATATCATCTGCCTCCACTTCAAGTTCTAGCTGCTTAGCCGTCTTCACAACATTTTCAGTATTACATTAAATATTTATTTAACAACAATAAAATATAAAAATAGTGAAATCACTTTTGATCACTATATAGCAGAGCTAAATTACAACGATGTGCGTTAAATGCGACAAAAACACACGGAGTCACGAAGTATAAAACGTAGTAAAGAAAGCAATGGTAAGCGATTCTGCGCCCAAACGGTTTCGAAAAAGTGTCATGTCGAAAGAGCATCGTATGAGCGAGTCAGGCCGTCGTATCATGGAAATGGGCGTTAATTGAAAACCATCGTATGAGCGAAACATTGTAAAGCGAATCGTCGTAAAGCGTTGTATGACTGTATACAAAAGCAGCTATGGAATAATGTTATATACCGCGGTGGAGAGTTAATGTTGAAAAATGTAATCAACACCCAGTTATAAATATTTTTCAAGCATACTGAACGGGTGAAGGAAAATTGTGGATCAAGCCATTTCGTTAAAATGTCCAGGAAAAGAATGATCTAAAACAAAACTACTCCATGTTGACAAACAGTTTTTAAAGATTATAATTATACCAAGGCTAGACAGTAGAATGCATGTTGGTCGAAAAGGTGACAAGCTATCATATCAGCCAAAAAAATTTGTGTGCCAGTATACTGAGCTTTCCCTCAATTAGATAAAGAAACTAAATGTTACTTCTGTTTATACTGTTATTTTCGTCCACTACCAAGCAACAAGAAGACACACTGAACGTAGCGTAACAATTTCTTGAGTTAATGGTAAATAACATATTTACCAGAATGCCGTATTTTGTTTCTGTTACACGTTATTTTACTGATACATTGGTTGCCTGCGAACTTGTAGGTTCAGATACTGGCAGAACCGTTTCACAATTTTAACTTATAAAGGACGAGAGGCCAGTATTCGTGACCTTTTTCCCATGAACGTGCCGACAACACACACCTTGCGGAATAGTACCAGGAAACACAAACCTTGCGGAATAGTACCAATAAACACAAACCTTGCGGCATAGTACCAGGCAACACAAACCTTGCGGCATAGTACCAGGCAACACAAACCTTGCGGCATAGTACCAGGCAACACAAACCTTGTAGCAAAGCATCAGACAACACAACCTCTGTGGAATAGCACCAGACAACAAAAACGCTATGGTAAAGCACAAGACAACACAAACGTTAAGGCAAATAGCTAAGTTTCATCTTGTGTCAACTTGTGATTTTCAACATATTGATCAAGCCCATCTTATATAAAGAAGCATATATTACTGCTTTGTATCGGGCCCCAAACTATCTTCATTTGGCCCAGCATAATGCCAACATAAAAAAACGTGGAGTTAACAATAAAACAAGGTCATTAATACTAGAAGCAACGAAACAATAAATCATTCTTTAGTTGAACGCACCCACGATATTGAAACATGAACCCCAGAGCTGTAAACGTATATTTTTATGGATACTTTAATTGTTATTTACATGTATATATGTGCCTGTATACGTATATATTCTTCTTTGCCGTTCATTCTTAGATAACAGTATTTATTTCGCTCATAAAAGTGCCGGTGTGGCGTAGGCTTCTCTCATCGGTATACAGTTTCTTCCTCGAAAGGCGTGGACGTGTTGTCAGTCTGTTTCTCTCGTGGAGCCGACAGTCTTGGAAGACGTGTTTTAATGATTGCTTACTTGCACGCATACATACATGTTGTTTGTTTTGTAACTGCAGTTTTTGCTATTTTATCACCTGACAAAATTATCGTCGCCTATTTCATTATCTTTGTCGTTTCTGCCTGTCAAGCAAGGAACGGCCCCTGCAGCTGGTTCTGTTGTAGGAAGCCTGCGCCAATCATTCACATGCTGTTGTAGTGGTGGTTGTGTCTGTCGCAATTTGTTTTACATAATAAAGTTGCCAGCCACATGCACACCCACATGCCAGTCGCCTTCTACGACATGCCTGAAGGTAGCAGTAGTCTTATTCCTTCATTGTCTCATAGAGACTTTGTTACAGTGGGTTTCTTTATAGACAGGCATGGAGAGAATGGCCACCATTTTATGTTAAAGTTTATTTTCTTTAACAACGTCAGGTCACTGACAATGACAAAGTCAGTATGGTCGCGCTTACAGGCGGCCGACAAGTGAGCAAACAAGTACATAAATAGATACGCGAATGTCAGAGTTCTTTAAGGGTGTAATATCCATTCTGCACTCACACACACACAGTAACGATGGTTCAGGAAGTAGTGGAACTGCTATAAAGTTATACACTGTGTATTTACACCACAATCACGTAGACATCATAGCAAATCATGGAGCGACATGTAAATAAGTCCATAACAGCGTGCATAAATCCAAAGGGATATAATCATAGATAACAGCCCATAGTAGATCATCGGGCATCAGGTAAGTAAATCCGTACAACTCAGTTATAGGTACTAAATCCGAAGTACATAGGCTGCAGAACCCCGCAGCTCACATTTCATAGTACTACAGCAAAAATATCCATCAAAAGGACTGCATACATCGCAGTTCACAGCAGTTCTCATTCCATAGTAATACAGCAAAAATATCCATCAAAAGGACTGCATACATCGCAGTTCACAGCAGTTCTCATTCCATAGTAATACAGCAAAAATATCCATCAAAAGGACTGCATACATCGCAGTTCACAGCAGTTCTCATTCCATAGTAATACAGCAAAAATATCCATCAAAAGGACTGCATACATCGCAGTTCACAGCAGTTCTCATTCCATAGTAATACAGCAAAAATATCCATCAAAAGGACTGCATACATCGCAGTTCACAGCAGTTCTCTACACAGTATTATAACAGTAAATCCATGCAATAACTATTCATCAAACGGTTGCACACAGCAACTCTGAGCATAATATATCTATTCCAATCACAGGGGAAAATCCATCATAGGAAATATGAATCATAATAATAATGGCCGGTACAATCCATGGCCTCAAAGAATCAACTATTGGAAGGAAACTCTTCCCTTCACTTTCAAAAATATATTCCCCTCGAAAATAACTTCTAGACACACTAACGGGATGGAAACCACCATCTCGAAGCCCTGCCAGGAACGTACTGTCACGAGATTACATCTTCTCAGAACAGCTCAGTAAAAATTACTCATGCGCGAACTAACCGCGCGAGACTATCGCTTAGCTCACCCGTCTCTTCCCCCAAACTATCACTAAGAACATTCGAAAACTTTCTTTATCTTATTTTTAAAAAACAAACTAACACCTATACAGTTGAGCTATGTTAAAAAATTACCGAGCATTAAGCCCCCAACTAAAAAATCATCTCATCACTAAAGCGTGCTAACTAACGTGTGTACAGAAATCCGACCCATACATACAAATCTTTAACACCTAACTCCCATTAATAAAACATGACTTAACACCCCCCCCCCCCCCGCTCCCCCCCCCCTCCCCCCTCCCCCCCCCGCCCCCCAGGAAAAACACGGGACTTCTTTATTTCTTTGTACAATATTAATTACAAGATGCAAGTACAAATACACTTGACCGTTGTTAACCACTCTGAATGCAGTGCAGTTATACTGAAACAGGTGTATATATATATATATATATATATATATATATATATATATATATATATATATATATATATATATATATATATATATATATATATATATATATATATATATATATAAACTCCACCTAGGCCGGTCCCAAGCCCGGCTGAAAAAGGAGGAGGGCTGCCTGCATGGAGGCCGTAAGGAGGCAGCCCCTCCACCATGCAAAGGCACAACAGGCCAATCACCTGTTTGCTTTAAACTTTTGGTTACGAGAACTACAAAAGAGAAAACCGGACTGATTCTAACAGCGCCGAACTGGAACGGACTACGGACTACGATTTATGGAACTTGGAAGACAAGAAGTATAAATAGGAAATAAGAGAAGCTGGTGGAAGAGATGAGGAAAGCAAAACTAGAAATCCTGGCTATAACGGAAACAAAGAAAAAAGGACAAGAAATGAGCATTAAGACCTACAAGCTGAGAGAGCCAGAAATTAAGACCAGATATCAGGATCTTATTGCTGCAGCGGTGAGCAACACAGAAGAACAATCTGATGACTTGGAAACCCTCTGGCTTAAATTCATAAGGACAGCTACTTCAGAAGCATGTGGTGAAGTCCAACTTGGGAACAAGAGAAAGAGGACACCTTGGTGGACAGAGGAAGTCAAAGAGAAAATAAGAGAGAAGAAAATGGCATGGAAACAATACTTAGGAGCTAAAAACACAACAGGACAAATAGAGAAATATAGAGAATATGTGACACTCAGAACAGAAGCAAAGAACAAGGTGCTAGCAGCAAAACAAAAGTCCTGGGAAGAATTTGGAGAAAAGCTAGAAAAAGATGCACAAGAAAACCAGAAATTGTTCTATAAGACCCTAGAGAACATGAGGAAGGAAAAACAATGCCCTCTCAAATTTATAAAGGACAAGCAAGGCAAATTGCTTACTGCCCCGAGGGAAGTAATGGAAAGATGGAAAGAATATTTCTCAGGACTCCTGGATGGTGAGCATGGTGAAGCATCAGAAATGATAACCACTAGCACAGAAGAGAAAACCAACGATGGTGAAGATGACATAAAGATGGAAGAACTGAAGGCAGCACTGGAGAAAATAAAGATGAGCAAAGCAGCAGGGCATGATGGTATAACACCAGAAATGGTTAAGTACATGGGAGCATCAGGCGACCTATTACTCTTAAGGGCCCTACAGGCAGCATGGTGCAACAAGACCATACCAAAGGACTGGGAGATTGCCACCATAACACCAATTTTCAATAGGGTGACAATCGACAATGTGGAAACCAAAGAGGCATATCCCTTCTCAGTATTCTTCTTCTTTGATCCTTAGCCGCCGACCGTCAAAGCATTCAGTGGCCATCACGCCTAGTGGCGTCTTGTAGGGCAACAACAAATTGATTCCACTTTGCTCGGTCGGCGGCCATCCTTCGTACAGTGCCCCAACTCTGGTTCATTCTTTGCATCTCAGCCACAACAGTCCTCCGCCAGGTTGTTTTTGGTCGGCCTCTCTTTCATTTTCCTTCAGGGGTCCAAAGCATAGCTGTTCTTGTGATGGCATCGGGGTCTCTTCTGAGGACATGGCCAACCCAGCTCCAGCGTCTGCTAGCTATGATGGTGTGCATGTCCTCTTGCTTGCTCCGAGTAAGCAGATCTTGGATGGTGATGGTATTCGGCCAAAAGATTCGGTGAATTTTTCTTAAGCATGTTGTGTGAAAAGAGGACAGTTTCGACATTTCCTTCTCTGTAACTCTCCAGCATTCCGCACGACAGAGAAGCACAGAAAGCACACAGCTCTGATATAATCTTAATTTGGTGCTTGTGTTGTATTGAGAGGACTTCCAGATGTTGTTTAGGCTAAAAAAGGCTGTTCTTGCCTTATTCATTCTGATGTTGATGTCTTTGCCTGCCCCGCCGTCTGGAGTTACTATGCATCCTAGGTATGTTAAGGTGTCTGTCTGTACCTGTTGCTGATTCCTTACTGATATGGGCTGAGGGCTGCTCACATTGAGCGTCATGACCTCGGAGTTCTTTAAATTAATGTTCAAGCCCACCTGCTGGCTAAACTTATTAAGTCTATCCGTTTTTTCCTGGATGTGTTGATGTGAATGTGCTAGTAGTGCAATGTCATCTGCATATTCCAGATCTTCCAATGTAGAAAATGTAGTCCATCTCATTCCTCTTGGACTGCCCTCTGTTGTCTGGCGCATCACCCAATCTATGACTGTTAAAAATAGATTGGTTGATAAGGGGCATCCCTGTCGTACTCCTGTCTTGACCTCAAAGGTTAGGTTGCTCTGCCCAACACTACACGTAAAGTTGGCATAGAGGCTTTTTATGATTAACACTATTCAGCTTGGAATTCCATAAGCCCTCAGTATTTTCCATACAGCATACATAGGGACAGTTTATGGAAAATACTGATCCCTTCTCAGTGTCCCTGGTAAAATCTACTCTAGAATCCTAGAGCAGAGACTCCGACGCCTAGCTGAGCCACAATTAGATGAGGTCCAGTGCGGATTCCGAGCAAACCGAAGTACTCAAGACCCAATCTTCACACCCAGACAGTTGAGTGAAAAAAACCTTGAGTATAAGAGTGAGATCCATCTTTGTTTCATAGATCTGGAAAAGGCGTTTGACAGGGTCCCCTGGAGCAAACTTTGGGACTGTTTGGCAAGGAAGAACATTCCAGCACCTCTGATTCATGCTATACAGAACTTCTGCAAGTCTTGCAGAAATTATGTGAGGACAGCAAACCATAAGTCAGAAGAGTTCAGGACCACCACTGGTGTAAGACAAGGTGATATCCTGTCACCTTATCTTTTCATACTCCTCATGGACGATGTCATCAAGGCATGTAAGGAGAGAACAAGAAAGTATTCAGTGGGGTACTGGAAGATGAGACAGGTCTGTATTTCAGAGCTGGCATTTGCTGATGATGTTCCCCTGATTGCTAAATCAGAGGCACATCTCCAATCCAACCTGCAAGTCTGGAAGGAAGAGCTGGAGAAGAGAGGGATGATCATTGTCGCAGAGAGATTTATGATTAATAAATTTCTATATCTTTTCTTTATTCTACCCGTGTCTTCTACTTTATTATCGCTCTTTTATCTTTTTTCTTTTTTCGCATTCGTTTGATTGGGAAAATATAACTCTCCCATTCAAACCTTCGCCTGTCTCTTTTCTTATTTAGCAACACATTTTTATTGCTGTTAAGCTAAGTTCTTGAGTAGACCGAATAGTGTGAAATTCGTTCTCGACAGACATATGATGGCAGACAATCGTCTAACATTTTCATTTGACATGAAGCTTCTACGGTTAAGTTTCTCGGTGATGGGTGTGAGAGGCGCCAACATGCATCGCTCGGGAATGACCAGAGGTAGCGGCAGGTGTTAGAACGAGCACTGGCAGTTTTATTGCCGGCGCCTGAGTTAATGTGAAGTGTTAAGACGGGACGCTAATTTCGGGTTTTCGAGAATGGCATGCATCCTTTGTCTGTTTTCAGATATTACACCAGAGTAGTTTAGACTTCATTCAGTCAGTCCTCCTAAGTTGCAGTAGACAGATCGCTTCGTGCTAGAGAATAAGCTTGTATAGAGAAGTTCTTAGTTTTCTCGAAAATTTTGCCGAGCTTCTAGAATACCGATATAAGTGAATAATTCTAGTTTCGTGGTGATCGCCTGTAGTTCTGTCTGGAGGTAATATTATATATCTAGTAGTGTTGAGTGATTTAAGTGGTAAATCGCCTATTTTATTTTCACTAGTTAGATTTCTGTGCAGAGGAATTAAATTATAAGTCTATTATATTCTCTAGTTTACGCGTTACAGTGGATAGCAGAATAGATTATATTTCTAGCTTAAACTCATGCAGCTGTAAATAAATTTAATTAAACTGCTAGTAACTAGCAGAGAATATTTTAACTAAACTAAATTAATGCACTGAGTCATCAATGAGTATTGACGAAATATGTACGTATTTCTAATTCATGAGGATTGATTTTTGGTAATGAATATAATTTATTTCACGGGAGTTTTAAACGAGGAGACAAGCTCTAAGCTTATAGTTTCTGATTTAAATTAAATAACCGAAGTAAATATATATGTTATTGTACGCGAGGTAGACATAGGATATGTGTATAATATTATGTATTCTATATGTTTTTCTTTATACAGTATTCTGGGGTAAGCCCAACCTCTACCAGCGGTGTAGTACATATGAGTAAGATCTGAGAAGAAAAACATGTGGGTCCTTAAATACGTGGGTTTACAATGTAAATCCTGTCTGGCAGTGCGTTTGCATCCAGAAACGACAGAGTACCCATTTCAAAAACTTTAAGACTAAATGAAGTAACTGGGCCAATCGCGCCAGATTAAATTCTTCCAAAAAAATCTCTAGTACATGCAGCCCTGTGGCGAAGTATATTACAAACAATAACATTTCCGACATTTTGACTAATTGTGGTGTGACCAAGAACATATATACATATTGAGAGAAGTTATCAACCTGGCATTTCCGAAGTACTGGAAACCTCGAGTTCTGACACTGTGAGCCCGTTTAAAATTTCTTATCTGACCTGATTCATGTGACACTAACAGTAGTCTGAAAATATAGTTAAAGTGAAAGCTCCCCGGAACATTGGATGAAACCTGATCTGCAGAGCTGGGTTTCACTTTACCAAACGAAATACAGATTTACGTTACGGTGTCTGTGTCCTGAAGTTGCGCCAGACGGCGAACTCCAGCCAGATTGTAGTTAAGAAAGTACGACAGGGGCCCCTGCTGAATGAACCGAGTGAAAGCGGAACGAGTGATTCTTTCAATTTGTTTGTATTTATGCACCCACTTTGAAATTTCTTTATGCAAGTTTGTTGCTAATGATATTTCCCTCGTAGAATAGATTAATGTATCAACTCTGTTCTTAACCTTAGAGGGAAATCTTAGACTATAGCGTATGAATCAGTGACTCTTTGTGGCTATCACTTATCTTCTAACAGGATCGTGGGCTAAACATCGGGGGAAAAGATTATACCTATGGGTCTATTACTCTTTTAGTAATTCATTAACCTATGTATATTTATATGTGATTAATATTCAAATTTACGGTGTGGGTACATTGTCTTAAGATAATACAATTTACATAAACTTATACCAGTGTGTCAGTCAGCTTGTCCCAACATATATTTATATTTCATTGTTATAGTTTTCACATTGGTACGTCTAACTGTCGTCACTTATGTGGTTGTGTTTGTGAGTGGTTGATATATATATTACATATTAATATATATCAGAATAGACTGTCTGACTCCTCTAAATCTATTGTAGAAGATAGGCTGAAAGAGAGAAGATTATCGATTTCAGGGACAGTCTCTGTTAGTTTCTACCATCTCACTCGTGAAAATCTATTTCTATTATTATCTCCCACAGAGCTATCACCTATTCTATTTCTATTCTTCTTCTTCTTCTTCCTCGTACGTCCTGAAAAGGACGTTAGTTGCGTTGTGTCTGTTTACGCCGGAGCTGTGATATCTGCACCTTTCGGTCGACACGTCCGACTTCAGCACGGCATTTTTTGGGACCGGGTTTGCCTTCCCTCTGCGATCCCTACTCTCTCAGCCAGACTGCAGTGATGCAGCCTGTTTCCAGGACCACCACGTGGAGGTGGAGTAGGGTCTTGGTCAGCTCTGGTTCGCTGACCCTGATGCAAGCAGTCAAGCTATGGGTCGCTGACTGCATTCTCTATTGCTGCATCTTTGGGTCCCATTCTATTTCTATTCAGAAGGGACCAATCTGAGTCTTAATTCACCTATCCTAAAATCTACGACAGTCATAAGCAGCTCTAAAACAAAATCTATAATGATATCACGAGAAGAAAAAAGACATCAGATTAAGCTGGGAGAACAGGACCTGGAGCAGGTCGACCACTTTAAATACATCGGAGCTATTATAGACCGAAAGGGAGGCATCAAAGAAGAGTTGGCCACTCGAAAAGCAGCAGCTGGGAGACTTTTTCAGGCCATAAATCGAGAATTCCTCAGCAAGAGAGAGGTTGATAAGAAAACGAAGATGGCTGTATACCGCTCGACCTATGTCCCAGTCTTGACATATGGATGCGAGTCATGGGCAATGACTACAACCCACAAAAGCCAGATCCAAACCTCAGAAATGAGGTATCTGAGGAAGGTGGTTGAATTAACAAGAAGAGACATGGTCCGCAACCAGACGATACGTCAAGGCCTAAAATCCCACCCCCTGCAGACCCAAGTAGAACAGTCCCAACTAAGATGGTTTGGCCATGTCTGCAGAATGGGAGAAGATCGGCTACCACGACAAGCATGGGAAGCAAAGAGCCAGGGATCCAGACCCCAAGGACGACCGAGAGTCCGCTGGGAGGACAACATTACACAATCTTTAAGGACCGAGGACTAGAATGGAACCAGGCCAGAAGGAAGACAGCCGATAGGATAGTCTGCACTCTCTCTTCCAAACCTCTACACCTCACGGTAGAAGGGGAACGACTAAGTATATATATATATATATATATATATATATATATATATATATATATATATATATATATATATATATATATATATATATATATATATATATATATATATATATATATATATATATATATATATATATATATATATATATATATATATATATACTGAAGCACATTAAAAACGCACCACTATTATATATAATGATGCTGAGAAGCTGGGAAAAAAAAGTGTGGGAATGGATTTTCCCCGTGTTTGCCAAGAGGTAGAGAGCGAATGGCTGCTGGAATGGAAAGTGCATGATTCAACCCACGGGTTTGTGTACAGACTACATGAAAACGATGAAAGTTACACGTGCAACACGATTCCCAACAGCTATGACCCTGAAAATGTGTACACGTTTTGGCAGTATACTCTGTATAAAAAGGCCGTTGAGACAAAACACCCAGTACATGTGCTTGAAATGCCACGACTATCTGAAAACGACCGCCAACGAGCCATTGGTATGTTGGAGACCGGAATGAGCTCGCGTGCCATTGCCAGAAGGATGAATTGCCACCACAGCACTATTGTACGTCTCAATGAACGTTATGGAACCACTGGCAGTGCCCGGGACAGACTTCGGAGTGGCCAACCACGAGTTACTACCCCTGCGCAAGATCGTCATATTGTGCTGAGTTACCTAAGGAATCGTACTCTCCCGGCAAGTTAAACAGCTAGAGCAATAGTGGGTAGACATGGGCAAGTCTCTTGAATGACAGTCATACGACGACTCAGAGATACAGGCCTTACTGCAAGACGACCTTATGTTGGGCCAAACTTGACTCACAGACATCGTCATCAGCGCCTGCAATGGGCAGAGCAACATGTCAGATGGATTAGACTGCAGTGGAATGCTGTCCTATTCACAGACGAGAGCAGATTCAACATATCCTTTGCTGATGGACGTATGCGGATTTGGCGACGGTGTGCAGAGCGCTTTGCAGATTGCTGTGTCAACCGATTTGGAGGTGGCAGTATTCACATTTGGGGATGATTCAGTTTTCACTATCGCTTGCCTCTTCACGTCTTCCGTGGAAATGTTAATGCTGTGACATATCGAGATGAGGTTCTGGATGCACTGGTTGCTCCTGCGTTCACAATTTATCCAGACTTGCAGCTTCTCCAGCAGGATAACGCACGTGCATTTTTTTGTATTTTTGGTTTTCACCCTTGCCTGCACAGAATGCAATTAATTTCATAACAATCAAATGTACAAATTAATGACCAGCATGGATTCATAGGAAAATGAATAAAGATTCCAAATATGTAAACTTGTAAACACTTATATTTACATTTCACACTCTGTTCCTGGATTATACAGGTGGTGCGTTTTTAATGTGCTTCAGTATTATATATATATATATATATATATATATATATATATATATATATATATATATATATATATATATATATATATATATATATATATATATATATATATATATATATATATATATATATATATATATATATATATATATATATATATATATATATATATATATATATATATATATATATATATATATATATATATCTCGATCAATTTCAAACAATGATGTAAATTTTATAAAAAAGTACAAATTAACGTTTTATTTTTTAAAGCACTAAGGACTTTATTTATTTTACTTATTATGAGGCAAAATCGTCCTGAAATTATAATTAAAATACTGAAAAGTAACAACCTGTCACGGGTTGCCGCCCCTTAGCTCTGCAGTGGTGGTCCAACAGTGGCTAAAACTCAAGAGTAACTGATATGGGTCTTCAAATGTGTCTACCTTGGCACAAGATTACTCTTGGCAGAGTTGTAGATAGAAGGATCATGATGCTTCTACCTCCAGGATATGTCCGCAATATATTCAGAAAAGCGAGAACAATGCTGCATTGGCTGAGCACGTTAACTCTAGTACCTGTCGTCAAAATTTGTGAAAGATAGGGCTATCTTATAATTCGTTAGCTCGTTCAGCTCCCAGCTCAGTTAATTCAGCGAATTTCCTCTTATTTTTAGTTAGCTCTGTTTACGCGTATTTAAGAAATTGTCTGAGACATATGGATACAACACATTCCAAATGATTAAATCAACTTTAAATTTGAATAGAGGTAAGTAACAAATTTAATAATCAATTAGGTTTTAACAGTTATTAAAAATTGAATAATACTTTAACAAAAATTGGTAATAATCATATGATGTTAATGGGGATTAATATAAGGGGAAGTTTCACTTTGCAGCTTTTATTTGTACACTTAGCTGCTGGGGTCTCTGCTCCCATTGGTGTTTTGGTTCTTCGCAAATAGGTGACTGGATCGCTCGCGTCCCTGGTCAAGATTAAGAGTTGCAGCACGTTCCAAGTAGAATCAGGGAGTAACTGCAAAGATGGTCCCACGTATCTAAGATCCGTCTGATGATGGTGTCTAGCGTCGACTTCAGGTCACTTATACCTTCACTTGTTCCAGAAAAAGAACGTTCTACTGGTACCACTAACTAGTATGGCAAAAGAAGACTAACGAATACCCTCTGAGTATTGAGTTTCCCGACACATACTTATGTGCCCCCCCCCCCCCCCTCTTGTCATTCCACCATCCCATCTACCTCAGAACTTTTACCTTCGCTGAGAATGAATATTAATCCCAGTGGGCGAAATACTTTCTTTACATTTAAAATGAATAGTTTTATATTTAACTTTAGTTGAACATGTTAACAATATAGTTTAAATATGTTTACATTTACATCGGTTGAAAAGATTGTAAACTTTCATTACAGTTATAGTGAATACGTTTTACATTTACACTGGTTGAAAATGTTGAAACTTTCATTACATTTATAGTGAATATGTTTTACATTTACTGGTTGAAAAGGTTAATAATATAACAAGTATGTACTTCATCATTCCCTCCCTGCTCCATATGGAAGTTGGGACTACCTCTGCTTTTGGTTCTTTATAAGAAGCTCGCAATAAAGCAGACACCAGCCCTGGCAATGGTGGTTCATGAAATCATCATTCTATATGCTGAGGTTGCCAGCCTCAAATTACTTGGACATCCACTAACTATTTTCAAATATTAATATTTACATGTCAATATATACGTATTAGTTCACATGTTAATAATGAAAAAAATATAGAATTCAAAATGTACAACTTACGCCAATCTTAAGGCTCACAGACTGCTGGCTCAGAGAAATAAAAGCACTTGTAGAGGCCTCTTACACTTGGTCTGGGGTGTTGTTACTTGAGCAATAAGTTCCCACTTTGACTTGTGTTTCAGTTCCCTCAGATTCCAGTTTTCCGTGTTAAAATAGTAGAGTTTTCCTGTGCTGTAAGTCCTCAAGACGCCCAAACAAGAGTCCGATCCGATAAATAAAAGCTGATTTTAGTCTTAACTCTGGCAAGGTCTGGTTGTCGTCTTCGCGCGAGGTAAATTTTCACCATGTTCTAAATTGGCTAAAGTGTCAGGTTATATTGCACTTGTCTATTTTGTTACGATTTAGGCAGGGTCAAATCAGGAATTTGGTTGTTCCTCTATTTTGAACCCCCGCCAATCGTTTCAAAACTTGCGTGTTTTGTGGGGTAATTCAAATTATTTCCACATGGATATTTCTGCGCGTTACTGCAAAGATCATGTCTCCCAAATATGGAATGAAAACATCCGATCCTCTCTCGGCAATGTTTCTCAAATACAACATCTTTCTTTCATCTAAAGTAATGTCTTTGTAACAAGGTGTACAGGAAATGATTATGTCATTCGTGTCCGCCGAGTGCATGCCGACAGGTCGATAATTTATCGCGGGGCACTCCTAGGTAAACATGACACGATGTCACTATATGAATATTGACCGATCCCATCTTGATTTTACCTGCGTCTTAATCTTAGCAAAGCCGAGAAGCGCAAAGCAAACATGATCAATTATCACGGAAGGGAGTGTAAAATTGAAAAGAAAATACCTAATATCTGCTTGATAGTAGAGAAAGAAATAGGCGACTACGGAAATTGCAAGTAATTTATTACACACATAAAAATGTAACTAAATACTGCCGGAGAGGAAAAGAGATCGACAGAATATTTATGTGACACAACCAGACAATTTATTATTATTGACCATAGTTGGCAAATTGCATATCACAAACTTCTAACATCTCAAGTGCTCTCGCATTTAATCAAAAAATATAAATATTGCTAACATTGAATAATCGATTAAAATTTGTTTTATCAATTAATCTGTTAAACAAATTAACCGATTAATCGATTAATTAACCGTTAAAGATCTCAGCTCACACATATAGCCGTAAATACATCGGGGGGGGGGGGGGGGGTAACCCCCCCCCCTTCCCCCCTCCCCTTTAGGGTTTGGTGAAAAACATTTGTGGGGAAATTATACTGTACCAAACATGTTTTGTGCAGAAATTTGTTTACAGACTCCCCCCTCCCCCCCTTAATTAAGTCCTATCTACGGCCCTGTATATATATATATATATATATATATATATATATATATATATATATATATATATATATATATATATATATATATATATATATATATATATATATATATATATATATATATATATATATATATATATATATATATATATATGTATATGTATATATGTGTATATGTGTATATATATATTTATATATATATATATATATGTATATATATATGTATATATGTATATATATATATATATATATATATATGTATATATATATATATATATATATATATATATATATATATATATATATATATATATATATATATATATATATATATATATATATATATATATATATATATATATATATATATGTGTGTGTGTGTGTGTGTGTGTTTGTCTGTTTGTTTGTACATATGTATGTATGGACGTGCAGTGAATAAGCAAATTTTTTAATGGTAGAAAAGCACACAAAGCATAGACTCCTTAACCAAGAGTTTTCAAAGTGGGCTAAGGACTTCAGATGTGAAGAGCACACCTTGACCATTGGGTGACCATTTCCTTTTAAGCATCAACATGTTCAGCTTCAACTTCTTCTTCTTTGATTCTTAGCAGCCGACTGTCAAAGCAGTCAGTGGCCATCACGCCTGGTGGCGTCTTGTAGGGCAGCAACAAACTGCTTCCAATTTTTTTCGGTCTTCAGCCATCCTTCGTACAGTGCCCCAGCTCTGGTTCATTCTTTTCATCTCGGCCTCCACAGTTCTTCGTCAAGTTGTTTTTGGTCAGCCTCTCATTCGCTTTCCTTCGGGGGTCCATAGCTTAGTTGTTCTTGTGATGGCATCGGGGTCTCTTTTAAGGACGTGACCAACCCAATTCCAGCGTCTGCCAGCTATGATGGTGTGCATGTCCTCTTGGTTACTCCGAGTAAGTAGTTCTTGGTTAGTAATAGTATTTGGCCGAAAGATTGGAGAATTTTCCTTAGGCAGAATGTGTGGAAGGAGGACAGTTTCGACATTTCCTTCTCTGTTACTCTCCAGCATTCCGCACCATAGAGAAGCACAGAAAGTACACAGTCTTAATTTGGTGTTTGTGCTGTACTGGGAAGACTTCTAAATGTTGTTGAGACTAGCAAAGGCTGTTCTCGCTTTATTCATTCTGTTCTGGATGTCTTACCAGTTGACATATGAAACCATGCAGCTTCCTGTTTTTGAAACTGTACTGTTTCCTGAGTACGATAGTATTCAAGCTAACACTGCAGCAGGTCATTGATCATATAATAACAGCAACCCTTGTCATCACGATAGTTGCCATGTGTGTGTAAAAATTACATGTATAACACTGTCATCCTCACTCAAAGTGATGGAATTGACTGTTTTGCGTCAGGTAGTACAGTGTATGGGCTGTTATATTTGTTTATGTTTTAATTCAAACCATTTAATTTGCAGAAGAGAACAAGTAATAATCATCAGACCTTGCACAGGCCACAGCAGATTGAGATACCATATATTCAACCAGCTAAAGATAGGAATTACTGATGAGCATAATTGTTGCACCGATAATATGACTGCTGAACACCTGCTTCAAAAATGCCCAACATATGAGGAACAGGGAAAACACAAATGGCTGTCACCAGTACCATTCGTGAAAATAAACTCTACGGAGATACAAATACCCTCAAACTGACCACTGCTTTCTTTGAAAACATTCAAGTAGACGTCTGCGAGTTTACGAAGAAGAATTTTGTAAGGACATTGATAGTCTAAACACAATAAATCAGGAGCAGAGATTAGACTATGCCGAACAAGGACTTAATTAGTGTCTTATAGAACAGCGGAAAAATTATAGCCAAGACTTAACCAGGAAAGATTTGTTGACGCAACTACAAGATTTAGGATTATACACATATCTTCGCGACAATGTAGATGAAGCTGATGAGACAAGACTGTGATATGAAAATAAGAATACAGAAAAAAGCTTTCAGTGCCTTGAGAGATATTTTTTTTTTTTTTTTTTTTTGCGTACGCCCGCTATTACTCGAGGCGAAATCTCAGGTTAGTGTGTCTAGCCTGAGACTAATTTTTACGTGAGTATCCTTTTTTTTTCTCGTACAGAGACAGGTATACCTCGCCATTCAGGCCGATACTCGCCGATTTCGGAAGTACCCATTAGAGCTGGGTCGGCTCAGGAGCCGCCAGTCCCTGGTCGACGACACTTCTTCAAATGTTCTCGCCAGGGCTCGAGTTAATCCAGTCCAAATCCCGGTCGACGAAAATCTTCAAATGTCCTCGCCCGGGTTTGATCCTGGGTCATCCGGTCGCCAGCGCAGTTTGGTAACCACTACACCAGCGCGGCTCCCCTTTGGGAGATACATGGAGTTCAAAAGAAATCACGTCCAACACGAAACTCATCTCTTTCCCTGGAGATTCCAAAAACAAGGATAACCTTGTAGAACTTCTTTAGTATCACACGATTCTATGGAATATCGTTCCCTCATTTTCTTCCAATATTGTCGACAATCATATTGACAGGCATGAACGGCACGAAGAAGACACTGGAAAGACCTTGCGCTGATGGCACAAGACAGTGTAGCGAAGGGTTTTCCTAGTGTAATGATAGTGGTAGAGAAGAAGTAGAATCTCTCTCCAGAAAGTATGAAGTTCCAGTGCCCGAGAAGTACACTGGTATCACAATTGAGCTACGGCTGTGAATACTCTGAGCTGGACAATAGATTTAGGCTTCAGAAGTATACTGTGCCACTTTCGCTGTAGTAACCCTATGTGATAATATAATTAAATTAGAAAAAGTAACTCAAAATTTAACAGTTAAAAATTTACCAAGTCAAATGAGTACAATTTCATAACTTACTATGTACATCTATATATTCTTGTAATGAGAAATGGGTGTTGGAAGATGGTAAAATGTATGATTATTTATAGTTACAAATTAAAATAGATAATAGTTTAAAATCTTGGATGAATCTTCCAATGTAATTAGAACAGTCTGTCACAGTACATTTTTGATATATATCTTGCTATCTAGTCTCTAGCTGTTATCATCATCGACAGTCGTTTTAGAAACTGCTCACAGGATTTTTTAGATTGTTATACATAAAACTCATCTGGTATTAGCCACGTCTGCTCGAGGTTCCTGAGACACACTTGAATCAATAGACTGTCCTTCGGCCCGCCCTATAACTACGGGGGACTAAAGTGTTGAAGATTGGTTGACCTCTAGACTTCAGTTAGCAGAATCAACTGTCATGTTACAGATATAGCATGCTAAGATACTGTCCACTGTGCAGAATTAACAAAATACATGAATAAATCACATGTTATGATACATGGGTACGATATAACCTTTGCCTTCCACTTATGGATGACTGTGGAGGATTTGATGTTAAAGAATAAAATCTGATTTGTAACAGATGTGAGGTCAGCTGTGCAAGCCCCTGAAGTTAGTTATTTATAAATGTGTTTTCAGTGAACCTGTCTGCTACCACCTTATGACCTCCACCTGTCATATATTTTCTCCTAATTATGTGTACTGGTGTGTGAATGTTGTCTAGCTAGATGTCTAGGGTATATGCGATGTAATGTAATAAAATGACAACACCTACACCTAACAAATTAATGAACACTAAGGAAACAAGTCACTGGTTTAAGTTTAAATTTGAATTCTTTTTACAATTTATTTTCCTGTATCTCAGTTCTTTCTTGGATACAGGAATAATGAAAACTCAAAATGATAATGGAATATATTTACACAAATTGAATTCAACTTATAAATGAGTCTTTTATTATTCACAACTATTATCTAAATGTCAGTGGAAAAGTGTCAAATAAAACTTGCTCCTTTGAATGGGTAATATTTTGAAGCACGACTGGATTCATCATGTTCTACTATGAAATACACATATGGGATAAGAGAGTGGTGTAGTTTGATTTATCATGAGCCCGTGAACAGATTCTTAGCTTGGTAAGTGCTGGTTCCCAAGATGAGGTCTTTCTCCTCCAACAGCTATGTGGTGGATTTGATGTTATAATTGTTGTAGGTATTATTATATTGGTATTAAATGAGATTAGCTATGAAGGTCCCTGAATGTACCCAATAATATTGTGAACTTTTCAGGGTACCTTTCCACTACCACCTTTGTATCTCATTCAAAATGTATTATATTAGTATGTTAATTGACTTCGTGTTGTGTCTAGGGTTATGGATGTAGAGTGTAATGTACAATAATCAACAAATATACAAACAGATAGTTTATTATTCACAACAGCACACAGTACTACCACAATAACATACAAACGACACTCTAAAAGGCTATCTTATTTAAGACTGTGGTTAATTTTTGTGTAAATAAGATGTTTACAGTTTTATTATCCTGATTCAAATTTATTTGTAATCAGGACTGACAATTTAAAAGTGAAATCAAATAATTAATTACATCAGTCAAATAGCACAATAGATCGTTTGTCCATATAGATAATATTTTTCTAATATGTAAGTCTGTAGTGTTCTCCTACTTTAAGGTAATACTGGTGGTACTACTAGGTTTGTTGTTTTTAATCATGTCCTTTTGGAAATGTTTGTTTCTATTTTGTCACTTGTGGAACTAGTAAATATTTGTCCCAGTTTTATTCACTGTCATTAGATCGTTCTTTTAAAGTTCTGTAGTTGAGCTCTCAGGTGCCGAACGAGAACTTATCTTGGCCGTAGAATATAGAACCTTTCCTCTGCTCGCTTGACAATCTGTTCCCTGTTTGATAGGCAATGGCCACTAGCATGGGCTCTCAGTAAACAGGCAGAGTCCTGAATCAATCAATTTTCAAGCGTTTGGTACCACATTAACGTCAGTACCCAGGACCTCACAATGTTCAATGAAATACACACAGAGACGATGACTGACACAGTTTCGATCTGTTATATTGCACAGGCTGCTTATAACTTGTATTTTAAATCACAGCCTGTTCTCATCTATCACTGTTGAAAATTTTCTTAGAAAATGGCGTCCCCTTAACGCCTATTCTGACAATATCGATCCAGTTAGCCAATCGCTATTAATTTTACAAGGGTAAACAGTCTTTCAAAAAATATCATTCAAACTTTTCCTACGTTACTTAGGCTATTTATGTTTATTCAAAGGTCAGCCAATAATATTTAGTCTCACTTCAAATGCCACCCAATCAGATTCACTGTGCTATCCCAGACTATCTGTCACCTACTTTTCCCCCCAAAAATATGCGATCCAATCTAAGCAGATATGACTTGACCTGACAGTATCTCTGATCTCTATGTATTGTTTTATCAATATTTAATTAGTTAAGGGACTATTTATATAACTAATAACATATTCTTGGTCAGCAAGTCTTCAGGTACTCGAATATACAATTTTTAAGGGGCTATGTGGTTTGATTCAAAATTCCATACTTTTTTCGATGTTAGTTGTTTATTTAAAACTACCTCCTGTTCAATTCTTTTCTCATGTACTTTCAAGCTAAATACGAGAGCTTAGGTCATTCACAATAAGAGCTTAACATGTTTACATGACGTAGTGTCCACAATTCTAACTTTTTTCATTGTAATTGGGGAAACCCCTAAGGCAAAACTTGCCCCTGTGCTATGGGTGCTTTTAGTTTAAAATTAATGCGAAACGAATTAGCATTTCATCTATCCTTTCCCCCTCCTCGTTCCACAATGCATTTTAGGCAAATATTTTCTTAGAACTAGGAAAAAGTGGGTGTTTATGTCAAGGACGAATTTGAAAAATAGGGTACCGTTTTGTTCGGCTATTCGTTAGCAAATAATAATCTGAAAGCGTAGGCGACAACAACCGTTCTAGCAGAAAATTCTTTTGTACTTTCTTATCTTTGCCTTTATGCCCTATCTTGTTATATATTAATTTGGATATTGTATTTAGAAATTCACTACAAGCTACAAACTGCAAAGTCTGGATTCAGATTTTGAGATATAACCAGGAGGCACACAGTCTATACTGCCTCACTTCTTAATATGCAGGAGTTTATACAGATCTAGGTTGACCTGGGCTCACTTGGAGTCATAGATGAATCCCTGCAAGGATAGTAATACGTCCTACTCAACATCTCATATGCCTCTCTCTATCCCTAACTTATTTAACATTTGCAATCATAGTTAGAATCAGCATGGTAACCAATCAAATAGTTATCGTTCTTATCTGGTTTGTTACCCCATTCATGGTCTATTAAATTTCAAACTATAGTTTGACACCTTCCTTGACAAAGGAAACATTTTAAGTTAATAATATCAAGTCATGTACAATCACGGTGACTTGCTGAAGACGACGGCCAGTAGTTTTCCTGGTCTTATGTCATAATACTGTACAACAATGTTCCCATTAATATTTAATTTACTTTCTCCCAAAGTATCAGAAAGCCTGTTTGGCTTTTCTACAACCTGTTAATATATTTCCTAACAACTCTGTGAAAACAACACAAAGTTTGATGTTGACTTCCCTCTAGATAAACTTTTCCCCACATAATTTTCATACATATTCAATAATACATACATAATAATAACAATAATGATGATATAAATGTTCTCATTCTTACCGCATTAGAGAAATATTAACACTAATAAGTTGGATTTGCGATAAATATGGTCAAATCCAGATCGCTTGCAGGTGCAGATCAGCTAAGTCAAGATAGTACTATTATCTTGCTTGTAGAACAACTTTAGTGTAGAAATTTTATGGTTCAAGTGGCGTCTAACACTACCTTCAATTTGGTTTTATCCCTCAGTTAGTCTATTTGACTCTAGCCAATCAGAGACTGTTTGGCTTCTAGCGTCGTTTATTCAAAATTGAACTCAATTTTCAAATCTTGGACTAACTTCCCCTTTATCCCCACTACAGGGCAAACTGAGAAAGATTCAAGTCTGTTAATCCATCTGTCTTCGTCAATATCTCAATTATTTACTACTAGTTTATAGTTCTGACAAGTAATTAGTGATCCTGTTGCTGTCTGTCACACAGTGGTTACATTTTTTATTCTTTTATTCCTTATATTCACTATTATCGTTTTTCTCCTTCAATTCGTCAAATAACATATTTTCCTATCTACGGTAAGATACATTAACATCATACTCTTCTACTAAACAATTAAGGTCATTGTATTCGTCAACCGTCCTTTATTTTAGCCTGTAAGTAAATTATCTAAGTTTTTATTCTCTATCCTTCTATCGAACAAATTCAAATTTGTAAACACGTACTCGTGACACGACCAACTATGCTCCTTTTCTTCCCCTCTCCCACTGTATTTTTTCCAAACTTTTTCCATGTTAATCGTATTATAGGCCTGTCTAATGTTCTCATTCAATCGAAACACCGTATTTGTAGTACGTCACACACAAAAAAAAGACAACGCTTTGCCGTACGCTACAATAGCACTACTTTTTCGCTCGAAATACGACTGTGTGTGTGTTTTAGTCTGTGTCGCGTCTAACAGCATGGTTATACATTCGCATCTGCGCGTCGAGCGAAGAGGGGTCTGTATGGCGGGCGACAACGTTTTTCTTCCAACATACTACTACATTGACTTGCACTATCGTTTTCCTCTGGTTCGCGTGACCAGAAAAAAAATTCAAACGCGTGTCAAATTGTAGCATTTGCTCTCTCACTTTTATGCCTTCACGTATTCGTTCCCCGTTTTCTTCTTACACTCTTGCTCGAAAACTAGGCCTACGTTTTGTCAAGATGTTATGTTTATTTTCCACGGTCGGATGCAAAAGCCAGCACTAGTGAAAGCGAGACGTTACAGTCTCGTTGCGTGAAGGCTTTGCCCAGACTAATACGATTGCTGGCGTAGGAGACAACGTGTCTCGCAACTTCCTTATTTTATCCCTATGTTATTTTTTGTCTTATAAACAACTATATATATATATCTTAATCGGTGTAACCTCCGATATTGGGGGAAATTTGGCGAGGTATATGTGAGCATGTTGTACATACAGATTGTATTTTACGACAATGCCAAGTCACTTATGTACTTGCTGGTATGTCGTTAGCTTCCAGGCAAGAACTAGCCATGATATATTTGGCTAACCAATTAATGGTTATGCTTCCTGACAATGCCGGTGGAGGTTATCTCTGGTTAGCGTCATTCCCTTTTTATTATGCCTGATACAATAAAATCGTAAATAAAATCTGAAATGAAATGATATTAGTCATACATATATCTTTAATAAACTTACATACCGTCTTAGGATTAATAAGCTCACGGTGAGGCTGTATTGGTTGACGTTAATCTGCCCTGCATGCAGCGTGAAAAAAGAACTTTTCTTGCAGATGCTGTCTTCCAGTTTCTCACTCTGGCTTCTGGATTTGGTGTGTGTGATTTTCAACGCACCGCTCTGTCCTTATATTTGGACGTCTCTCCCGTACGAGAAAGCACCCTCTGAAGTCCCATAAGATTTCGTTTTATCTCTCGGTTTGAGGCGATCTGTGCTTTTTCTGTACTTGTTTTCTCTTCTTTTCACTACACACTTATATCCTTCCTAGGTATCCTTTCATTTTCTCCATATGAGGCTTTCATTCTATCCAGGTTTTATTGAAATCCGTTTAGGTATGTAGTTATAATAAATTTGTAAAGATTATTAGCTAACTGTAAGCAGATGTGATGACGATGAAAGATGTTAATTATTTTTAAAACTATTTATATTTGAATAATATCATTTTGGATATCCTTCATAGTCTATCTCCTCTTGTGAATTAATATAGTTTTAATAACTTTCAACCAGGCTTTCTCTTGTAGCTTTAAATTTTCTTTCCTGTTAATGCAAACTTTTAAAGTCGGCCATTCCTATATTCGCTATTTCCTCATTCTTCAATACAGTCCGGCTAAACGTAATTCACATTTTTCCGCCTCCTTCAAACTTCAAAGCAAGATCCGTCGCGTTCCCTGCGCTGTGTGTGTGTGTGTCGCGTTACACATTTTTTCACAAACGAAGCAAGTGGTACCAAATCTCGCTACAGAGCCCTCTTCTTTAAAACAGTGCATGCACAGTTAACTTTTTGGTAACTCATGCTGCAGTTTCTCCTTACTTTTCTGTCTCTCTATATCTCCTTTGATAGGATGACGACTTAAAAAATCGGGTCCAAGATTGTCCCGTCCTGGAATATATCTCACATTGAACGAATATGGAGATAACAGTAAACTCCACCTTAAAAGTCGTGAATTAAATTTTTTAGACACTGCTAAAAACATCAAAGGCTGGTGATCGCTTTCCACAATGAAGTGTTTCCCGTAAAGAAAAGGGGCAAATTTGTTGGTCGACCAGATCAAAGCGAGGCATTCACGTTCAACTGCAGAATAATTTCTTTCAGCTGCATTTAACTTTCTACTGGCAAAAGCTACTGGTAATAGCATATGTGGCGGTGTGTCTGCCCGCTGTAGTAATGTTGCTCCGATGCCTAAATTGCTAGCATCCGTTCTTAGTACGAATTCTTGTGTGAGATCGGATAGGGCAAGGATAGGTTTATTTGTCAGCTTATTTTTCAACTCTGTATAAGCCTGTTCCCACTCCGCGGTCCATTGTATTTTAACTAGCTGGTCTTTTTTGGTTAAGTTGGTTAATGGCGCGCATAATGAGTTAAAATGGGGTATATATTTCTGATAGAAACCGCACAGTGACACAAAGGATCGTACATCCTTCTTAGTTTGTGGTCTTGGTGCTTTTCTCATTTTCTCTACATTCTTTGGGTCAGGAGACATTTGCCCTGTAGAGATAGTGTGACCTAAAAATTCCAATTTCTCACATCCAATATGACACTTAGTTGGACGTGCTGTCAATCCCGTTTCTCTCAGTCTATTTAACAACATGGAGAGCGCTACTATGTGTTCCTCGAATGTAGTGGTAGCAATCAGAATATCATCCATGAAGTTGGTGATATGAGGATTTTGTAATGGTTCCAACAATTTCCTCATCATTCTGGAGAAGATACTTGGAGCATTCTTTAAACCAAATGGGAGTACATTGAACTCGTAATGTCCATCCGGTGTACTAAAGGCTAACAGTTTCCTAACTTCTAGTTTCTCTGGTATTTGGTAGTATCCCTTGCTTAGATCTACTTTTGAAAAATACCGAGCCTTACTTAATGTAGCAAACTACTGATTGGATTCAGGTAATGGGTCTACCTGAGATTCAGTGATAGCATTTAGTTTCATATAGTCAATGCATAACCTGTGTTCACCACTAGGCTTCCTTAATAGCACCACACTTGAGCTGTAGGGAGATTCAGACTTTGAAATAATTTTCTCTTTTAAGAGATAGTCAATCTCATCCTTGAGTGCTTGTCCTTTCGCATAAGGTATAGAGTATGTCCGCATACAAACTGGTGTAGGGTCAGTAATCGTCATGTCATACTATAACAGATTAGTACACCCGGCTTATCTGTGAGTACATCAGTATGGACTTATAACACCTCCTGAACCTTTTTCCTCTGCTCAAGAGTTAATTGTTCACTCACATTAACCTGAGCATAACTTTCTGTAGTAGTTAGGGGGTATTCCATAGGGGAAATTGGTTCATTTTGCATTTCGGTCGCAATGGCCAGGGTCATGATATGTGCAACTTCTGATGCTTCCCTGTCATAATACTTTTTAAGAAGGTTGGCATGATACACCTCCTTTCCTTTCTCGTCAATCTTATAATTGGTCCTGGAAAGTTTTTCCAGTATGACGTAGGGACCCTGCCATCCAATTTGCAATTTATTATTGCTGCTGGGCAACAGTAACAGAACTTTTTCTCCCACCTCAAGTTCCCTATTTTTTGCTGTTTTATTGTAGTAAGCAGCCTGCTTCTCCCTGGCCTGTCTCAAGTTATCATTGGCCAGTTTCCAACTTGTTTTCAATCGAGATGTCAACGCGTTGACGTATTGGTATGAAGAAGTCACGGTTTCTTCTGCTTTTTCATCAGTCCATGTCCGCAACAATGCTTCCAGTGGACCTTTGATTGGTCGTCCAAACAACAATGTAGCTGGAGCCAATCCTGCGGAGTTATGTGGGACTTCCCTATATGCAAATAGTGCAGAGGGTAAGTATGTGTCCCAAGTTTCAGGGTTCTCACTAGCCAACTTTCTAAGGATTGAAATGAGCGTGCCATTGAACCGCTCTACTTGACCATTTCCTTGGGCGTGGTACGGGCTACAGTGATAATGTCTAGCTTGAAATATCCTGAATACATATATAAATTATCAGGTAAATGTAAAGCCTAACACATAAATTTAATAAAAGGAAAGAAGAATGGTAAAGAACAGTGCTGTCACAATGACTGTACTCGAAATCCCCCTTGTTTTCTACTTCGTCTGCAAATTGTAACGTTTCACGTTGATAGTAAAAGCCTTCTGCAGCATACACGCGTTTCCACAACACAATAAAACGTGTACTCCCTTTCTAAGAAAAACCTTGAGATACGCAAGCTGACCTATATTTAATATTCCATTCATGTCATTTTATACACTAAGTTACCATAAACGAAAGACAGATGAACTTAGGATAGAGAGAAGGGAGGGCTGAAAGCCGGAACGCATGCAACAGTAAACACGCGTCTCGCTATACAATTACTACCATCACGCGTGTAAGGCCACTAGCACTAACTTTTTTCAAATCGACAGTGAAAAAAAAACACTACCCATACGAGAGTTAGGTTTTAAAACTTACAAAACGCTTATTAGGAAACATGACATTCTACTGTTTTATGTCTGGAATCCTGACATTAGTCTGACAGTACAGCAGGACAGGTGGCGGTTCTAAACATAAAAAATAAAAAAAAACAACTACACGACTATCCTAGAAAATACATATTTTGAACGCAGCCACTTAGCTCCCTTAAATTTGTATATTTTGGGTTCCTTAGGACTTGCTGACAAAGAATATGTTAAACGTTACGCAAATAGTCTAGGAATTAACAAATTATAGCCAAAAGAAATAGTGAGGGTGTCAGACAACCCCAAAATCAGAATCGCTCAGTTGCAGATTTTGACACCACCATTGTACAGGAAATAGGTCCCCATGTTAAATCCTATTTGATTGGAGCGCAATAAATGTAAGGCTAAACACGATTAGTCGGGCTACAAATACTATCTTTTGTTGTTAGGGGAGACGGAAGGAAGGGTACTTTTTTTTTCAAACGCTTGTGTAAACATGGCTCGATTGGTTAGACCCGCCAATATAGTCAATTAGGAGCGTCAGGTCAGCACCACATTTTCAAATAAACTTTCTAAAGCAACAGTGCGTTGAGATTCAGCTTATATTTTTCTAAATAAAAGCCTGAGACAGTGGCAGGTCGGATTTTGTGCCTATTCATTGCCAGTCAACGTAATTCTGTATTATTTCCATGAATTGTGGGACTGTGGTCCTAAAGTTATTGAGCAGCACCTGGTCTGAGCTTTGCTGAATCTGGAGGCTGACAGCATACTCCTGGGTCCAGATAGCGACTAGTGAGGTGTCTCCAGAACACAGGGGAGCAATCGAGCAGAGGAGTTTTTTCCTGCCACCATCACGAAAGTTAAGCCTCTGTGGCCAGTGGAGCTCAACATTATGTGTCCCCTCAAAAATTGACATTTTAGTAAAAAAGAGGGACAATACCTTGTTTAAATTGACAGGAACTGTGAACTTTTTCCCCATACTATTTCCCAGATAAACAAACACGTGAAGTCATGATGACAAATAACAACATAGCTTGAAAAACAAAACCAGTATTACCTCATAGTACTACTACACAACTGACACACATAGGATAATATTAATGAAATATGTCACTACAAGGTTCATATTTATAAATTCTGTACATATAAATTGTGATTACAATTGATTGTGATTCCTGGTTCACTTTGTAGTTGAATCAGGATATATAATAGTGAAAGTAATTAATACATATATATTTGAAAATTTACCAGTGACTCATTTAAGATAGTCTTATAGAATGTTAAATGTGTGTGAGTGTCACAGTGTTGTCAAGTGTGGTGGAATAAATTAAATTGTTTATCTGTCTGTTGTTGTTGTGACTTACACTGCATCATTTACATAACCCTAGACATTTAACGTAGTCATCACTATATTCCAGAATAATTCTGACTGAGGTATAAATGTGGTAGCAAGTAAGGTTATCTGTAAAACACTACACCTATTAGATACAGATACCTTCACAGCTGACCTCAGTCAGTACACTAAGTCCCCTATAAATATTTATATCATCCCCCTTTACCACATATATTGGGGTCTCGCTCCCGGGATTTTGAATCTTTCCCTATTAAAAATATTGGGGGTAATTCACTTCAGGGAATAATAGAAATTAAAAAGGTATCCTTGGGGGAAAATAAATAACGTTGAGCTCTCAGTGCCTGTGGTGTCTTTGGATAGGTAATATCAGATTGTATTGTTTAGTTAGACATTATATAAATTTACCTGTTAGAAAATGGCGGACCTGGCCAAATTTCGATCTGCTGCTGTACAGACTGCGAAAGATTTAGGAATGGACGGGCAAATTATGATTGCTTATGTCACTGCTGAATGTGACAAATATATTGAACGGGAAGAAAGAAGATTAGAAAAAGAGGCCGAAAGAAAGTTAGAGGCTGAGACTAAGAGGCTGCAGATTGAGGCTGAGGCTAAGAAATTGGAAGCAGAAGAAAGAAAATTAGCTGCAGAAAGGGAAGACAAGCGATTAGCTGCAGAGAGGGAAGCAGAAAAGGAGGAGAAGAGATTACAAAGGGAGCACGAGTTACGACTAAGGGAGTTTGAGTTTCAAGGCCATGCTCCTGAAAATGGTGCCAGTCCCTTTGCCTCTGATGCCACTGCTAGCCAGGGAGCCTCAACCTCAACTATGAACTTTCATTTAGATCATTTTGTTGAGAAAGACGATGATATTGAGAGCTATCTAAATAGATATGAACTATTAGCTACCACATATGGGTTAGAGAGAGAAAGGTGGAGCTTAAAGTTATCTCAAGGGCTTCGTGGGACAGCTTATGAAGTTTTTGCCAAAATGAGCAGAGGTGATCAGGAAAATTATGACATGCTAAAGCAGGCTCTTTTGTTAAGATATGAAAAGAACGCAGAATTTTATAGGAAAAAATTTAGGAATGCTAAACTACTGTCAGGTGAAACCTATCACCAGTTCTCTGCACGGTTAGAGACATACTTGGAGAAATGGACTTCTCTGGGGAAAACCCAAGATCTTAAGGAAATGGTCCTTATAGAACAATTAAGAGAGTCCATGGCTCCAGACCTGAGAAAGTTTCTCATGGAACAAGGTGCAGAGAGGCTGGGTGAGTTGCTAAATGTTGCAGAAAGGTATTAAGCAGCTCAGGCAGAGGTATCAGGTAATAAAAAGAAACAGGTGGATAATTTTAGGGCACCACAGAACTTTAATAAATTTGATCCTAGAGATCAAAACAAAAAACAAAGGTCTCTCCACATGTAAGCCTACCTTGCCGTGGTTGGAGAGCTTGAGCGCCCCAATGATCCCGGGAGCTATGCCGGCGGGAGTTTTACTCCTGGCAGGGTCACCCAAGCCGGACAGGTCCTGGGTGAGGGGCCAGACTAAATGGGCGGAGGAGTGGGTGGAACCCTATAGGTGTAGATGCAGAACCCACCGGCGAGTGGTACATGCTCTGGTCTGCACCAATCCACCCCCACTTCATGGGTTAAATGCTTTCTTGCCTCATTCTTCACTGTTTGTCGTCTATCACGCCCACGGCGACCGTTGCCTCAATTGGCTGTATGTGGTGTACCCGGAAACGGGGCCTCCCAGCACTGAGGCACAGTTAAGTCCCCGATGTCACTTATCGGTGCAGAATTGAGAGAGATGGCTGAGCATCACAATCCCCCCTGTGTTGCAGCATGATGAGAACCCAGCATTGCACACTGAGCTTGGGGGGATCACTTGGGCACCAGACTTAATACTGGCTCTTGACTGGATGGCCGCATGCAGGAGATTTCTACAATGGAGGGTTGGCAGGTGGTGGGTATCTGGAAGTGGCTCTGTGCAGGACGTGAGGATTCCTTGGGAGAGCCCAAAACCAGAGCACAGCATTGTGCAAGCTCTGCATAGTTGGAGAGCCCCCTGGATGACGGGGAATGCACAGTGTGCTACCCCACCTATCCCCAACTGCTAACTTAGAACCAGAAGTGGGGTCCTCTGTATGCGTGCCAGGCCAGGATAAAACGCCTGGGAAAGAGACTGGAGCTCAGAACTCCCTAACTCAAAGTTGCAGGATGGCAGAAAAGCCACGGGAAAGACAGGGCTATTTTGAAGATAACGCAACCATATTTTCACCATACGAGCTCGGACGCCGCCTCGGTAAACAAGGTCCGCGCAGAGCAGTGACACCCCCAGGCTGCTTGCGAATAGTCTACTACTGGGAACATAAACAGATTAGGGATGAGCCCACTCTCCCGTTGAGCAGGTGCTAAAGTCGTAGATACTGGGCCAGAAGGCGCACCGGAAACCACAGTATCATGCAACTCGCTTTTTTTTTTCTATGGAGAGTACACCGTCAAATAAATCTCGTTCTGGTGCTCGCCCTGTGGAGCTCCACCAGGCAGGTGCAGTGCCGGGCTCTGAGCCTCGACAGAGCCCACCCTCAGCTACTGGAGGACCCTCTAGACCGTCTTGTGGAGTCAGCAGACGGCGGAGGAGAACTACTGACCAAAACAAAACAGAAAAAGAGAAACCCAGAGTGCCACTTGTCATAATGCACTGGAATGCAGAGGGAGTGAACAGCAAGCAGGCTGGATACAGCAAAAAGACAGAGCTGGAAAACATCTTGTATGAGAAGCAAGTCAGTGTTTGCTGTATCCAAGAGACTCACTTGAAAGCAGATCAAACCTTTAAAATAAGGGGATATCAATGCTTCAGATCCGACAGAAAAGATAGACGAAAAGGAGGAGTACTTACTCTTGTAAGGAATAACATTCCTGCACACGAAAGGAAAACCTTCATGGATGGAGCAGAATATCAGCTGCTGCAGATAAAGGTAGACAAGATGGAAATAGAACTCCTGAACTATTACTGTCCGAACAACAAACCTCTGAGTCTCAGCTCTATACAGGTACCAGCCACCAACTTTATAGCAGTTGGAGACTTTAATAGCCACTCCCAGAGCTGGGGCTATAACCATCTGGATCACAGAGGTGAAGAGGTTGAAACTTGGCAAGATGATCACTCCCTAATCCTAGTCAATAATGCCACAGATACTCCTACCTTCTACTCCAGAGGATGGCACACAACTTCAACACCAGATCTTGCCTTCTCCACACCAGATATAGCTGGATCTATTAGTAGAGAAGTAGGAGATCAACTAGGGGGAAGCGACCATCGCCCAATCTTTCTTACTGTCCAGAGTGCAACTCTCAGTACAGGCCCAGCCATTACAAGATGGAACTACAAAAAAGCCAACTGGGGTTTATTCAGGCATCAGGTGAACACGCTGCTGTCTACCCTCAAGGTACAGAACCGAGATATTAATGAAGTGGTAAAAGACTTCAACAGATGCATACTACAAGCTGCAAAAGAAACCATTCCCAAAGGATGCCGGCGTAACTACATACCATACTGGTCCAGCACACTCCAAGAACGTCAGGAAGCTATGGACAAGGCTAGAAAGAACGCAGAGTCTCAGCCTTCACTTGAAACTCACAACAAATGGAAAAAGGCTGTAGCAGAGTTTCAGAGAACAAAGCTAGAAGAAAAACGGAAAAGCTGGAGAACTAAAACGGCATCGCTGAACCTTGAGAAAGACGGCAGGAAACTTTGGAGATTAGTCAAGTCTCTAAATGAAAAGTGTTCCTCACCAAGGCAGACTATCACATTGGATGAAGGTGGCAAACTTTTCAGAGGAAAACAAGCTGCAGACTTGTTTGCTAGAAGATACAGTTCAGAAAGCAACTTACCCATTAACATAGACCATCAGAGAGAGATAAGAAAAGAAATACTGGCAACCATGGGACAGACAGATACTCCTGCCCCAATGAGGGAACCCATCACACTAGGAGAACTACAGAAGGCTATTTCCAAGCTTAAGTTTCAAAAGTCACCCGGCCCAGACAAAATCAGCAACGAAATGCTAGTAAATCTGAGCTCAGCAGCAAAGACAAAACTGCTTGAGATATTCAACCACAGCTGGTTGAAAGGAACGGTACCCCAAGTATGGAGAGAAGCCATCACAATACCCATACTAAAGAAAGGGAAATGTAAGACCGAGGCTGCAAGTTACCGGCCAATCAGTCTCACAAGCTGTGTTGGGAAGACTATGGAGCGAATAGTCAACCACAGATTGAAATGGTATTTAGAGTCTGAGCAGATCCTGGTGCCGGAACAAGCTGGATTTAGAGAATGCTACAGTATAGAAGACCAAGTTACTTACTTGTCTCAAGCAATAGAAGATGCCTTTCAGGAGAAGAAAAAGGTCCTAACGATCTGGGTCGACTTCAAGCAGGCCTTTGACAGGGTGTGGAAAGATGGCCTCATTGCAAAACTTGGGAGAGGTGGAATCCAAGGCAACATGATGAAATGGATCCAGTCATACTTGCATAACAGGAGAACTAGAGTCACTCTTGACGGTCTGCAGAGCAGAAAAGTGTTGCTCCATCAGGGGGTACCTCAAGGAGGAGTAATTTCCCCTACACTCTTCCTTGTTTACATCAATGACCTGGTGAAAGATCTCCCTGCAGGAGTGAAAGCTGCCTTATATGCAGATGACCTAGTACTCTGGTGCGCTGATGAAAATGTCACCACAGCAAATTATAGAATGCAGCGGGCAGCAGACATGCTAGTGTCATGGGCAGAGAAATGGCTTATCACAATAAACACAGACAAAACCTCCACAACACTGTTCTCCCTCGCCCCCAAGGACAAATCAGCTAACATACACCTAGGGACAACCGTTATCAAGGAAGAAAGCTACCCCACCTATCTTGGGGTGACATTTGACCAAAGGCTTACATGGAATAAGCATATTGAAAATGCAGAAGGAAAGGCCCGAAGACGACTAGGCATACTCAGAAAATTGGCAGGTACCAACTGGGGAGCAAATGAACGAAATCTAAAGAAGATTTATAGTGGAGTAATAAGACCACACTTAGAGTTTAGCTCAGCAGCATGGTCATCAGCTGCTAACTCACATCTGCAGTCCTTGGACAAGGTGCAAAATCAAGCTCTCAGGCTCATTACAGGAGCCATGAAAACTACACCAATAACAGAGATGCAGAAGGTTGCTGGATTACAGACATTGTCCCATAGAAGAGACACAAAGACCATGATCCAGATGGAAAAGTACAACAGTATGCCAACGCACCCAATGAAGGCAAGACTAGATGATCTGGCATTGGGACGTCTAAAGCGTAGCAGCTTTGTGCATCGGGGAAAAAGACTTATAAGACAGCATCAAGAAGACCTATCTATGAAGACAACACCACTGAAGCCCACCCTATACCCTGTACCATGGGAGCAGGCCAGCAGTGCCCTCCAAATTAATACGTCGGTCAGTGGTCTCACAAGTGGATGTGAGTATAATGATCTGCAAAAACGAACTGCTACATTGAGTATGATCCAAGAAAGCTATCCCGATCAATCATGGATACATGCCTATACAGATGGATCAGCAACTAATGCTGTTAGGAATGGAGGTGCCGGTATCTTTATCTCATATCCTGACAACCACTATGAGACTAGGCACATTCCCACTGGTAAATTCTGTTCCAACTATACAGCTGAGGTTCAAGCTCTAGAGCAAGCTGCAAATATGATTTATAACACCAACTCTGACTGCCACCAGGTAGTCATCCTCACAGATGCACTGTCTGTCCTGCAAGCTCTCAAGGGTGGTAAACTCCCGCATCTGAGAAATGAACTAAACAAGGTAGCTGCCAAAAAGAGAACCATACTTCAGTGGGTACCATCTCATTGTGGTGTACCCGGAAATGAAAAGGCAGATAAACTTGCAAAAAAGGGAGGAGAATGTGAACAAGAAGATAATGAAGTCACATACTTTGAGAAAAAGAGAGCTATCCAGACTATAAGAAGAGAACAGAACCAACCCAAAGACGACTATCACACTCTCGACCGGCAGGGACAGATAACTATTTTTCGACTCAGGACAGGGCATAACAAACTGAATAAACACATGCACAAGTTACGATTGTCTGCTTCACCACTGTGCACATGTGGATTAAACGAACAAACTGCTGAGCATGTTCTACAGGACTGTCCTCTGTATGACCAGTTAAGAAAGATATACTGGCCCAATGACTCAACACTAAATTCAAAGCTATATGGAGTTAAAGAGGAACTTCAAACAACAGTCGAATTCATCATGAGAACTCGTCTGACGGTGTAATCATCAAAGATGCGATCGCAAGAAGAAGAAGAAGAAAACAAAGGTAAGCACCAGTTTGATAGGCCACGGTATGACACTAAAATTAAAACCCCACAATTCGAGGAAAGGAAATATGATGAAAGAAAATCTTTCAACCAAGGGAAAAGGTGGTGTAAAAATTGTAAGATGAACAATCATGTCACTGACCGTTGCAGAAGGAACCCTATAGTTATGGCCACCCTTCAGGTCAGGTCGACCTGAAGAAAGGAGGAGGATATTCTGTTAGATACCACTCCAGAAGAGATGAGGAAGGCACAGGCTGGGGATAAGACCCTCAAGCCTTGTTTTAGGAAATTGTCAACTTGTCATACTACTCCAGGCAAGGGAGATTTTTACATGAAAAACAAGTTGATGTATAGGAAGACTGGAGCTAGATCCAAAGGTCAGCGACAGCTGGTACTTCCTAAAAGATATAGGGCAGACTTAATAAGGAGCCTACATGTGAAACCAGATGGGGACCATGAAAAAATAGGTACCATCATCCAAAAAGTGGCTCACAATTATTATTGGCCCAAGGCAAGATGGGACATTGAGAATTTTGTAGAAAGGTGTAGCATAGCACATGAGGGAACACCCACAAGTGGGAACATTGATCAGGACCTGGACACGCCACGGGGCAAAATTAGGCCTGATAATAAAAAGAAAAATAAATTTGATAAAGTGGACCAAATGGAATGGGAAGCCCCTTTTCACGGACAAGCTTCAATTAACTGTTTTACAATGGCCACTATGCGGAGAGTGCAAAAAGATGTCTTACCCCAGGATAAGCCGAAAATCCCTCAATCGGACTTAAACAAATCTGGGAGCGGATTTTTTAAGCCGCCATCCGTGTGATGAGAATCACCCTAAACCCCAGGAAAAATAATAAATTTCTCTATGTGTATATAGAATTATAGACTGACATATAACGTCTGTTTTAAGCGGGGAGAATTTGTCGTGAGAAATTCTAATCCACATATATAAATTATCAGGTAAATGTAAAGCCTAACACATAAATTTAATAAAAGGAAAGAAGAATGGTAAAGAACAGTGCTGTCAAAATGACTGTACTCGAAATCCCCCTAGTTTTCTCCTTCGTCTGCAAATTGTAACGTTTCACGTTGATAGTAAAAGCCTTCTGCAGCATACACGCGTTTCCACAACACAATAAAACGTGTACTCCCTTTCTAAGAAAAACCTTGAGATACGCAAGCTGACCTATATTTAATATTCCATTCATGTCATTTTATACACTAAGTTACCATAAACGAAAAGACAGATGAACTTAGGATAGAGAGAAGGGAGGGCTGAAAGCAGGAACGCATGCAACACTAAACACGCGTCTCGCTATACAATTAATGACATCACGCGTGTAAGGCCACAAGCACTAACTTTTTCAAATCGACAGTGATAAAAAAACACTACCCATACGAGAGTTAGGTTTTAAAAACTTACAAAACGCTTATTAGGAAACATGACATTCTACTGTTTTATGTCTAAAATCCTGACATTAGTCTGACAGTACAGCAGGACAGGTGGCGGTTCTAAACATAAAAAATAAAAAAACAACTACACGACTATCCTAGAAAATACATATTTTGAACGCAGCCACTTAGCTCCCTTAAATTTGTATATTTGGGTTCCTTAGGACTTGCTGACAAAGAATATGTTAAACGTTACGCAAATAGTCTAGGAATTAACAAATTATAGCCAAAAAAAATAGTGAGGGTGTCAGACAACCCCAAACTCAGAATCGCTCAGTGGCAGATTTTAAAACCACCATTGTACGGGAAATAGGTCCCCATGTTAAATCCTATTTGATTGGAGCGCAATAAATGTAAGGCTAAACACGATTAGTCGGGCTACAAATACTATCTTTTGTTGTTAGGGGAGACGGAAGGAAGGGTACTTTTTTTCAAACGCTTGTGTAAACATGGCTCGATTGGTTAGACCCGCCAATATAGTCAATTAGGAGCGTCAGGTCAGCACCACATTTTCAAATAAACTTTCTAAAGCAACAGTGCGTTGAGAATCAGCTTATATTTTTCTAAATAAAAGCCTGAGACAGTGGCAGGTCGGATTTTGTGCCTATTCATTGCCAGTCAACGTAATTCTGTATTATTTCCATGAATTGTGGGACTGTGGTCCTAAGGTTATTGAGCAGCACCTGGTCTGAGCTTTGCTGAATCTGGAGGCTGACAGCATACTCCTGGGTCCAGATAGCGACTAGTGAGGTGTCTCCAGAACACAGGGGAGCAATCGAGCAGAGGAGTCTTTTCCTGCCACCATCACGAAAGTTAAGCCTCTGTGGCCAGTGGAGCTCAACATTATGTGTCCCCTCAAAAATTGACATTTAGTAAAAAAGAGGGACAATACCTTGTTTAAATTGACAGGAACTGTGGACTTTTTCCCCATACTATTTCCCAGATAAACAAACACTTGAAGTCATGATGACAAATAACAACATAGCTTGAAAAACAAAACCAGTATTACCTCATAGTACTACTACACAACTGACACACATAGGATAATATTAATAAAATATGTCACTACAAGGTTCATATTTATAAATTATGTATATATAAATTGTGATTACAATTGATTGTAATTCCTGGTTCACTTTGCAGTTGAATCAGGATATATAATAGTGAAAGTAATTAATACACATATATTTGAAAATTTACCAGTGACTCATTTAAGATAGTCTTATAGAATGTTAAATGTGTGTGAGTGTCACAGTGTTGTCAAGTGTGGTGGAATAAATTAAATTGTTTATCTGTCTGTTGTTGTTGTGACTTACACTTCATCATTTACATAACCCTAGACATTTAACGTAGTCATCTCAATATTCCAGAATAATTCTGACTGAGGTATAATGTGGTAGCAAGTAAGGTTATCTGTAAAACACTACACCTATTAGACACAACACCTTCACAGCTGATCTCAGTCAGTACACTAAGTCCCCTATAAATATTTATATCATCCCATTTTACCACAGTGGGAAACCTAATCGGGTCAATATTGTTAAAAGTACCTCTGTCACATGTTTCGAATCCATCGATGACGTTGCTACTGCCTCTCCCCACATAGAGCAAGTATCGACCAAGGTTAAGATATATGCATTTCTCTTCTTGGTCCTACTGAGTGGTCCAACAATATCCACGGCAACACGTTCAAAGGGCGTTCCCATAATGGGCATTTCTCCGAGTTTTGCTGGTGCAGTCCTATGTTTAGGAGCTACTCTTTGGCATTCTGGACAGGATCTCACATACCTCTTTATGTCCTCTGTGATCCCTGGCCAAAAGTAGTGACAGGCTATCCGTTGTCCAGTGGCCCCTATTCCCATGTGTCCACTGAAGGGTATAGCATGTCCTAGCTTCATAACCTGCTCCCTGTATGATTTTGGCACTACAAGATGTCCATGTCCTTTAGGTCATGTTCCAGCTTTTCTATATAGTAGCCCAATTTTCATATATACGCCTCCTTTCTCAGGAGGGTTATGGCTTTTAGGTAATTTGCCAAAGAAAGCCTTCAATGTGTTGTCAGCAGTTTCAGACTTTCTCCTTTCTTCTGGATGAGTATTAATGATAGTGTCCTCCTCTTTCTTAGAGCTTGCCCTGGTCTGGACTGTTGCCATCACTATGGGTCTTAAAGGTTCTCCTAGAAAAACATATCTACATCCCAGTATTAATGGGTAAATAGGGTTGTCCATCACTGCTGCTTTGATCTCTCCTTCCACATAGCGAGATCTTATGTTGATTCGGGCTATGGGCAGTGTCATGGTTCCTGCTCCCTTGACGGGTCCTCTTATTTCCACGATTTCTGTGGTTATCTGTTCAGCACTCACCAGAAAAGAGCACACTACTGAGTCAAAGTCCAAGCCTGTATCTTTAAGCACAGTACTTGGGTGCCATTCAAGGTCACTTCCTCACAGACAGGTGGATGATGGAGGTCTTTCTGACTATTTGCCAGGTCCTTCCTTTCCTTGTTCCCTGTTGTAAGGCAGGCAGCGTGATGAGGAGGGTTTTTCGGTCTGCATTCCGCAGTATTGTGGTGACTCATTTTGGCAAGATTTACACCACTTTCCTTCCTTTCTTGAAGGTTTCTTATCTGGTCCTAGAGGGTTTTTGTCTTTATAATCAGTTCTGTGTTTGTTCTTGTTGGAATTGTCCCTATGTTCATAGTTGGTATGGTTTTGTGGAGGTTTGAAGTTCTCACCCTGCTTCTTCTTATTTCCTGATACTTCTGACTGAGCTGCTTGATATCTCTCAGTCATGGTTAATATATCTTCCAATCTCTCTGCTCCTTGCTCCATGAGAAATTTTCTCATTTCTTGAGGCATGGATTCTCTCAGTTGTTCCATCATGACCATTTCTTTTAAATCTTGACATTTTCCTTAGCTAGTCCATTTTATCAGATATGTTTCCAATCTGGCAGAAAACTGGTGGTAGTTTTCTCCTGGAAGTAGCTTAGCAGTTCGGAATCTCTTTCTATAAGATTCAGAATTCTTTTCGTACCTGACCAGTAAAGCTTGTTTTAAGATTTCATAATTTTCCTGGTCTTCCTTTGAGAGTTTTAAATAAACATCATATGAAACTCCCCTCAACCCTTGAGATAGCTTAAGGCTCCATTTTTCCTTTTCCAATCCATAGGTAGAGGCCAATCTCTCATATCTATCCAGGTACGACTCAATGGCGTCCTCCTTCTCAATAAATGGATCCAGGTAGAAACTCATGGCTCCATTTGCCGTGCTCTGGTTGGAGCTTCTCTCAGAGTGAGGTGAGATAGCACCATGATTGCTAGCTGCTCCCTGGAGTTCAAGTTCCTTTAAACTTAACTCATGAGCTCTTTGTAACCTTCTTTCTTCAGCCTCAGCTTCCAATATTAGTCTCTTTTCTTCTCTTTCCAGTCTTTTGGCTTCTCTTTCTGCTTCTAAACTTTTGGCTTCTCTCTCTGCTTCTAATCTTTTGGCTTCTCTCTCTGCTTCTAAGCTTTTGGCTTCTCTCTCTGCTTGTAGTTTTCTTTCCTCTCTGTCCATATGTTTGTCCACTTCCTTTGTGACATACTGGATAAGAGCATCACCTGTCAATCCTACGTCTTTTTCCTCCTGCATGATTGCAGATCGAAACTTCACCATATCAGCCATGATGCTTACTTACCAGAGGGTATATAATATACCTTCACTAACCACCAACTAACTTTATTAAAATTAATTAACTTATATGAAGAAAACAAATCCTTAAAACCTTGTGAGTGTCTCCTATTTACTTCGTACTCAATGGTACTATTATTTCGAAAAAATTTCTAAGTTTTTAGAATTTTTCAAAAAAATTTATTTTTAAAAACTATTTGTGGCTCAAGATAGAAGAATACATAGATAGTGGCTCAGGATAAAAAAATAATATCCCGCGAAAGAGCCCCCAATGTAGCGAAAGGTTTTCCTAGTGTGATGATAGTGGTAGAGATGAAGTACTCGTAGAATCACACTTATATCCTTCCTTCCTTCCTAGGTATCCTTTCATGTTCCCCATATGAGGCTTTCATTCTATCCAAGTTTTATTGAAATCCGTTTAGGTATGTAGTTATAATAAATTTTTAAAGATTATTAGCTAACTTTTAGCAGATGTGATGACGATGAAAAATGTTAATTATTTTTAAAACTATTTAAATTTGAATAATATCCTTTCGGATATCCTTCATAGTCTATCTCCTCTTGTGAATTAATATAGTTTTAATAACTTTCAACCAGGCTTGCTCTTGTAGCTTTAAATTTTCTTCCCTGTTAATGCAAACTTTTAAAGTCGGCCATTCCTATATTCGCTAGTTCCTAATTCTTCAATACCGTCCGGCTAAACGTAATTCACATTTTTCCGCCTCCTTCAAACTTCAAAGCAAGATCCGTCGCGTTCCCTGTGTGTGTGTGTGTGTGTGTGTGTGTGTGTGTGTGTGTGTGTGTGTGTGTGTGTGTGTGTGTGTGTGTGTGTGTGTGTGTGTGTGTGTGTGTGTGTGTGTGTGTGTGTGTGTGTGTGTGTGTCTCTCTCGCGTTACACATTTTTTCACAAACGAAGCAAGTGGTACCAAATCTCGCTACAGACAGGAAGACTTGGCATAAGTTTGTTGAAGGCCTTTGCTCCTTGGAGATGATGATGTTGATGATGATAACGATGATGATGACGATGAAGCAGCATATTCCGCAACAGACGACTTCATCCGATAAAACTACCCAAAAGCATTATCATTGCCAGATTTAACATGGCAGATTACAGTAATTAAAATAAAAAAATAAACAGCAATTACAAATATATGGAAAACAATGCAAAAACAAAAACAACAGCAACACCTGTGCCTGAAGCTGAAGGTATCAAACGCGTGGCCGCACGTAGAAGCCGCTGTTGTGTGACAGGGGATAAAGCCCAGCTAGGTAATGTATGATTCATATCACAGCTGGGTGACGCATTAGATAAGTCGAGCGGAACAAGAACAATGGCAAATTTCCCAGACACGAATGGTGATATCGCCACCATTGGTGGTAGTATATAACGCGAACAAGAAAATATGACAAACGTGTGGTCTCTAAAAATAAAAAAGGAAAACCATCAGAGTTTAAAAACAGTTGTCAAATGCCACCATGAAGAGAACATTTTCAAACAAAAACTGCCAAAAGCACTCACTTTCCGCAAGCTTTCTGCTTTTTTCCAACCCAGTTATCTTAGGATGCTCTAACCTTCGTGTGAGGCCCAGAAACGGTTTGACAATTCCGCCCGTCATATTTTCAGCATACAGAGAGAAAAGTCTGATGTATTTCCGCCACGATATTGTTAATTGTGTATCTCGATCCCCTGTTTTTTTTTTTTGGTCCCTTGTCTCGTCTCTTGGTGGCAGACACAAAGAAAGATGCCGCCTACATAATATCCTTGTGGAGAGATTGGTCCTGTTGCCCTAACGATTACGAACAATCCAGAAAGTACTACTACGTGACCCGCGAAATGCACTACATGTTAAGCGCAATGATGTATTTCACCCGTTGGTTTTAGACAACGAAATACAGTGTCAAAAACAGCATGGCAGTAATGCTCATCAGCACCTCTAGTTCTACGTCGTGTTTTAAGATATGTGATTGTTGTGTTCCATCTTTCCTCTATCTGTTTTTTTTTTTTTTTTAACCATAAGTTGAGCTTAATGCTGCAGAGAGGTTTTGAAGTTAGTCTGGGAATAAAGGACCGGTCAGGTAACCTTATTTAAAAAACAAAACAAATTACTTCAAGACACCAGCATTAACATAATAATAATAATAAAACTAAAAGTTAGCCCCAAAACAGATACCACCAAGGAGGAGAGAAGTGTTAGCGACTTTTCTGTGCTAGGTCGAAGCTTAATGAGGTGGCGTGACCTGTTCCCTTTCATGCTAACTTTACCTTCTCCAACTCACAAAATGAGTCAAGTACCCATATACAGCTTGGTAGACCACAGCGCGACGCTACCAGGTTTCGAAACGTGTAACGTTGCCTGGAGAAGCAGGCGCTCTAGCAACTCTGCCATTCATGAAAACAAAAGATATATAAAACACGGATGTAAAACTATAAAAGTTCTTCGAATGTACACAGGGACACGCTTGGGAATATACAGCTATACCACCCGCGAAACGAAGGTTGTCGAGGGCAAATAACAAAATAAGAGTCTCAGACTGCAAGCATTAGTGATTTGACTGGAAATTTAAATGTCAAAGTAGATTTTAAATAGTTACTTATTCACTTACTTTCATTTTAAATAAAAGTAGATATGAGTTTTCTTGACTGTAAAGTTTGGCCAAAATAAATCACCCACTCTGTCTTGTTGAGTAGCTGCATTTTCTAGTAGTCTTCTTTCAACGCACGTGATGTATTCTGAAAACAGCAGCAACCAATAGCAGAAGAATTATCGTAGTCAGCAATTACAATTGAAAGAGAACGGTTAACAGCTTGGGAAGATTCTGATGTTGTCTAGTTTCAGAATCTCCCAGGAATCTCCCTTTTTGCGGCTTCCACAATACAGTCATCTTCATTTGCCTGGAAGAAATGTGTGCGACTCAAATCCATCAACATCGCGCGAAAGTTCCGTGACAGACAGGCAGGAACGCCAGGGAAAACGAACGGAGGGATAACTAGGTCTAGAGAGCATTCTTGTAAACAATGCATTTAAAGTTTTTTTTTTTTTTTTTTCTGTAACCGTTACTTTTTTTTTTCTGTAACCGTTACTTTTTTTTGTAACGGTTACTATAATAATATTAAAGAGAAGAGAGTTATAAGCAATTAGAGGAACAATTAAATTAATTGTATTAAAAGAGTAAGACGAAGCAGGGAGTTTGGAATAACAATATCATGAGGAAGACGAAGATGCTGGCAGGTAAACAAATTAGAAAGACGTAAAATAAGGAAATAGCACTCAACATTGCTTGGATAAATAATGAATTTTTAAAACGGAGTTTAGCCTCGGGTTTTTCAGAAAAAAAAACGAGGTGCTGGTCTCATGTCAACCCTAGACGCACGGTTCAACTCGTGTTAGGAAGGGGTACAACGAAAACCAGGAAGTAATACAAATTGAAAAACAGAAAAGTAATGCACTCAACAAGGAGAAAGAAACAGTGGTAGGGAAGGCATGTAACGTATAAAAGATATCGACGTGAATGTAGTTACGTGAATAGAAACATTTGAAGGACAAGAAAAGCGTGGAGATTTGTAGGCCAGAAAACTTTACCTCGAGTTTTGACGCACTAATGCATCCGTAATAAATGTTGGCTGCTTGCCAATCTTTTTAAAGGGGAAACATATCCAGGTATGCTAACACTGGAGTTCGTGTTACCAGATTTTTTGTTTGACCAAGATTGCAGGGGGAACTACTCTGCTCCATACACTAAAAAGTTTTGGAAACGCTGGTGAGTTCCAGCTCCCTTTAACACGTGCTGGTGGCAAGGGTGAATTTTAATCTGGTATCGAAAGGTAATGGACTCCCCAGTTTTCTTCTTTCATTTTCGTCCCTTCTTGGGTATACAAATGAAAAAACAGATAAACAGGAAGTTACTTCAACTGGGCACATGTGTGCAGTTTTTTTTGTTTCTCTGTTGATGGTAAATTTAAGATAACAAATGGTCAGGTGAATGATGTACTTGATTACAGCGGGGGTTGAAAAACAGAAAGTATCTTGATCGCACTGTATTCCAACCCGTAACAGATATTGAACCAGGAGGAGATGAATTGCAGTGTAAATGTAGGTGGCATGTATACGTGCTTTCAAGGAAAAGTTCGAAGCTTAAGTATGGATCAGTTTCAAATGGCGTATTACTGTGTGTATTCATTTGAAGTCAACTGTTACTGATTCTGAAGTCATGAACAAGAATGCGTGTTACGTTGGAGTCATAACCAGTTGTTAATGACAAAGCCAAAATACTTGGTACGATAGTTTCCACCAAGACACCTCCTGGAATTCTAGACACTCAAGGGGGAGGCCACACGGGGGCGGGTCGCCTAGAAAGTTCTTTTTTTGAGTAGCCCTGGGGGCTCTAGTAAATTACACGGGGGAATGATAAGGCCTCGCCCTAACCACCATTTTTTTTCAATTTTCAGAACACGTGTAAACGGTTTCGGGGTAGTCAACGGTAGCGTTGTTGTCTTCTAACAGGGGGGTTCGTGATCGTCGACTGTCCGGCAATTCATTAAGTGTTAAGTGCAACCCAGATTTCAAGACAGGTTTTTAGACAGACCATTGCAGGACTCGGAAACTACTGTAAAAAACGACTTGTCGACGGTGAAAATGTGTGGTACGAGGCCGCAACGGAAACAATGCCCACACTAATCGTCAACAGGCATGGTACGGGCGGACGGTCGCACGCGATGTGAACGGTTGAACGGGGGCCGTCCATTCGTGTAGGATGGGAGAATCGTTCGTGCTTTCATACGGGGGTGGTCGCCTGACCGTGCGTTAGCGCAGAGGTTTGTCGAGTGCAAATAACAGTAATAGATGCACATCTAAGGACTGCAAGCATTGGAGATTTATTTTTAGGACTGTGGGCCCGATCAAGGAGCTTCGTCTGTGAATTCTATGCAGCGGGGCTTCATAGTTCAAAGAAAGTTCTAGACTTTTTTCCTTCTACGTTCATTTGAAACAAGCTACTTCCGGGTTTGCTTGTCATGCAGAATACACTGTTCCTAATAGGAGGTTCCTAGTAGATACCGTTGAGTTTTATGGAACGCTGGGGTCTGTTCCATTCGAATAAAGTGGACGAGCTGTTGGCTCAATTTAAACTATAAATTCACTTCATGAGGGCCAGAACTATTAGATTGTTAACGGTGTTCCTGCATAATCTATTTGTAGTCTTTGAATTTTCACCCGAGCGTACGATTCCCTGAATAGTATTCTGCATATGTCAAGGTCCGCAACCAATAGGACACTAAACTTTAGGAGTCTGCATGCCCATGAGCCTTATGACGTACTCTTTTCAATTACATTGGTATTTGTAAAGAGTGGCAACAGATATTATGTCATCGTGATAAATAACCAGTTTTTGGCATATGTCAATTCTCATATTGATCGTCTGTGTCTAGTTTAGAAATCAACGTAGTGAGGAGGCGCAGAGATTATCTTTGATCGATGAGGAATACTTGTCCTTTGGTACGGGAGGCCCACGTGATCTGATTCGGTGAACAGACCAGTCCTTCACCGTGTATACAGTTCTTCATTTGCCTGAAGGTAAATGCAATCTTGGATCCTTGACGGGGGTCCACGTCTCAAATGTTCTTATCAACGAGAGTTGGATCGCGCCGAAAACAGTTCATACTAGGAAGGATCAACGCCACGAGACGTAGATTCCTAGAAATGACGTTGACGCGAGGGCTAAAGAGGTCAGATAGCGTTTTGACTTGTACATTAATGCATATTAAAGTTTCGTAGGATTGCGCCATCTTATACGTACCCAACGCTCCATCACGTGGGTCTTTGAGCTGAACCAACAGACAATACTTCGCAAGGATATGATATGTTCATATCACAACTTTCTGAGTTACTGGAAAATAACGTTCATAATACTTCGTGAAGAGACCTCGATGAGAGTTATAGCACTGCATAACAGGCCGGTGAATTGCATACCCTTTTAATGTTATAATTAACGTTCGGATTATTTATCAACATAACGTAGTAAAGTTTACACATTTCCGCCTATGTTGTGCGGAAGGCAGGTCATTTTGGCCATTAATCAAGTGCATCTTGTACCAATATACGTTACGCGAGGGAAGCCACCGTGAAGCATGGCTGGCCCCACCCAGGAATGTTACCCCCCCAACATATGTACATACCCCGGAGAGGACATATGCGTACAAGACGTAGACCGAGGTCAGATAGTGACTGTCACATAAACACCTGACGCACAGCATTGCTTGCTAACTTATAAATAGATAAAGTTTGGCAGTTCAAAAGGAATACATTTAGCCACTCAGTTTCGCCGCCCGCTACGAGGACCCCCATGCCATTCATTCGCCATTTACCCCCTTGATTTGCAGCGGGGGAGACGTGTTCAGGCAAATTTTAGGATGTTGCCACTTATAGACCTAAGTAGCAGCATACACGGTACATAACCCAACGGTAACTATCAATGCACGTTGCGAGAGAGCTAATATTTCCCAACCAGCGTCCAAAAACTACCCTCCGATCCCCCACAACTGGGGGGAACGCCCGCAAATGCATCAACAAGGAGGCAAGAGCACCGTGGCTAGGGCCATGGGACGGGTTCTTACCTATCATTCCTGGAGGGCGCGCCCCCGCCCTGTACAGAATTATCGAACGCCGTGCTAGAAACGATTACAGGCCATAGAAAGGCGTGACGACTTAGGTTTTTGCCACGCCAACAGTAGACCGCTATCACTGTCCCCGATCCAGTCAACTATGAACAGACACAAATCCAGACTAATTCAGCCAGAACAGCATGACAATGTTGGCGTCTATACAAAGCATACTTTAAGGGGGAAAACACTCCTAGGCCGGAATGCCCTCTATTAGACCTCTAGAGGGGAGCCACTTGCTCGTTTACCATATTTCTCTGTACGCTATACCATTGAAGGAACACTGCAATTTCCTCAACAGCGACACGGCCATGAACCCCCTAGGTCTCGCCACCCGCGCCTAGTGGCGGGTGGGTAACGGCTTATCGGAACGGACGGCGCAAATGCACGCCCCCACCCTTTTCCGTCTATCAGCTTTTAATATGGCGCGCCGTCGCAGAAAAGGCGCCACCAGCAAGCGTTCCGCGCGCCATCTTAATTTTAGTCCATTTATTTCAGAGACGCCCCATTCCCTCATCTTGGGTTGCCCCAAAGCTGCGAAATTGGCAGTCGTCATGTACATGCCCCCCCAAATTCAAATACACATCGTAACGCAAACAGTTGCTCGGTATGTCGAGCTGTCTCTACTTTTTCTCATTATTCCATGACGTGAATTTGTGCTATATAAATGCGCATTATACCATTTACTCCCTGAATCTTTAAAAACTTCTGCTTAAACAATTTTCACCCCATAGATGACCTTACAAGGTACAGTTGTAGAGATCCGAAATCCATGCATTGCCCAACAAATCTGCGGGCGACCGCGAGCACCAGAAGTGGTCACAAGAACTCGTGTCTAGTCGCCCTGTCTTCTTGCCAAGGCAGGTAATGGGGTGAGTCTTGGGCAGCGACACCAGGTCGTTTAAACACGGGGGGCCGCTCTATATGTCTGAGTATTTTTGTGATCATCTGGAAATATGTAAATCTAGAGGTTGACAGCATACTCCTGGGTCCAGATAGTGACCAGTGAGGTTTCTCCAGAACACAGGGAAGCTATCAAGCAGAGGAGTCTTTTCCTGCCGCCATCACGAAAGATAAGCTTCTGTGGCCAGAGGAGCTCAACATTATGTGTCCCCCTCTAAAATTAACATTATAATAAAACAGAGGGAAAATACATTGTGTAAATTGATAGGAACTGTGACTTTTCCCCATACTATTTCCAGGATAAACAAACACTTGAAGTCATGATGACAAATAACAACATAGCTTGAAAAACAAAACCAGTATTATCTCATAGTACTACTACACAACTGACACACATAGGATAATATTAATAAAATATGTCACTACAAGGTTCATATTTATAAATTATGTACATATAAATTGTGATTACATGTGATTGTGATTCCTGGTTCACTTTGTAGTTGAATCAGGATATATATATTAGTGAAAGAAATTAATACATATATATTTGAAACTTTACCAGTGAATCATTTAAGATAGTCTTATAGAGTGTTAAATGTGTGTGAGTGTCACAGTGTTGTCAAGTGTAGTGGAATAAATTAAATTGTTTATCTGTTTGTTGTTGTTGTGACTTACACTTCATCATTTACATAACCCTAGACATTCAACGCAGTCATCACAATATTCCAGAATAATTCTGACTGATGTATAAATGTGGTAGCAAGTAAGGTTATCTGTAAAACACTACACCTATTAGATACAGATACCTTCACAGCTGATCTCAGTCAGTACACTAAGTCCCCTATAAATATTTATATCATCCCACTTTACCACAAGTCTATATTTCACAGACATTGCATGTCCGATACCTTATCGTTATAATTAACGTTCGATTATATTTCCACCAAAACTGTTTGGCATAATTCTTGTATTTGTACAGAATTAAACATCCTGCTAGGTCTGTTAGATACACTGTCTAATATAAAAATTTACTTTGGCATTCAAAGCCAGGCTTAATCAGCACTACATATTCTAACTGCGTTTCATATTTTACGACTTAAGTTAATCATCAATTATTGCGGCTAATATTGCCGTCTTATATTTTAAGACTCAAGGGTTCTTATACATTCTTTATTTCTGCTTTAAATATAACTTTCTAGTTATGCACTATCACATTTGAGTGGTTATACCACATCTTTAAAACACACTGGCTAAGTGGCCATGCCACATATTTTGAAACACTGCCATTTGCCATGAAGGCCACACAACGACTGTCGTTACTATGTCTAACGCGTCATGCATCGATATATGCGATCTATTTCATTTATTTATTCAGCCGAGGTGTTTCACGGTGCAACCATCCGAATCGAGCTCAAACCCAGATGCTTATAAACCATGCAACAATCCTCAACAGTGAGTTGTCTTTAATTGGGGTATTTGGGGTCAGTTTAAACAATATGAAAGAAAATAATAAATTAATACAATTAACAACAAGTATTCTGGAGCATGCAGTTAGTAGAATGGTCCACAATTCAGTTGTTGTTTTGTTGTTGTATAACTAAAGCCACTAAGCACGTGGCTCGTTCGTAGCCAATGCCAAGCTGAAGAATTTACATATGCTCTGTAGGTGTTGAATGATGCGGAACAGTGCGTTTGTGACTGTTGGAGAGACCGTTAGTAGCTTTCTTCCTTCTGCCCTACAATTAAGTAAGAAACTGGACGTTGGAAAGATTTCTTATCAGTCACTATTGGAAAGATTTCTTTTCAGTCACTATTATTCACAGTATTCTAACTTTGGGATGACAGATCAGCAACAGGTACAAAGATCATTTCTAAGAGTGCCGCTGCTACTTCTACTGTTACTAGTGCTACTTATATGACAATCACGACTGTAATAACTACGACAATAGCAACCAGTAAAGGCTACGGACCCCTTTGATTGTCCGGTGAAAGCTATGGGCCCCTTCCTGGAAATAAAATTTACGTAGGCGCATAATTTAGATTTGTTCATACAAATAATACCTTTTGTAGCAAAGGAAAAAAATCGTTAAGTTTACATATAGTCAAACAGAAATACAATACCATTCTGTTAAAATAATATATTTATTTTTATGCTAAAAATCTAGTTTAATTTCCGAGTAAAAATTGTTGTGACAACACATCACATTTTTGGTAATGTACACGAATCCCCTAGAGTTGAGAATTCACTATTGGAACATCCGGAGTCCGTGGACCACAGGTTTATTTTTTATTTTATTTTAAGGACTATCTTCATTGCACACGTACAACTCCATCAGTGCTCCGATCTCCTCCCTTAGATCACACAAGGAGTATCTCTTCACAGTTCACGATTTATGTAGCACCGGCGAGAAGCCCAGTGTGTGTATATAGAAATCACACATTCTATAAATATGTTTGTGGTGGGTAGGTTTTACTTTTTATTTTTTTGCCAAGGTAGCGGCCTTTGGCCTACTCTTTGCGATTTCTAACTGCCGTGGGATTTTTAATGTGCGCAACTTGCAAACGGAACCTCCCATTTTTTCACCCTTATCCGAGAAGGCTTACCAATTTCTTCTCATTATCGGCTAAGGAGCACATAGTCTGTATGTTCAAGCATTTGTGACACTCCTTGCAGATAATGTTTATCCAAGCCTGCGAGAAGCAACTAGATAAGATGAGCGCCGGCGTGTTTAGATTGAACCGCTGATAAGACGACTCGTTTGGTAACCCAGATGGGCAGACACGGAGTTTTTGCGTACTCATACGACAGATAACGAGATTACTGTCTGTGTGACACATGTGGGTAGACAAGTGTGACATAATCGCTTCCGGGCCGACTTGTTATGACAACATTACTTTCTAAGAAAGTAATAAGTATTACAGCTTACTGTCGTACCGATAGGTTTGAGAGTTATTTTAGGTCCCGTCTGAGTAGAGTGGATGGTGATAAGTACGTAAGAAATAAAGGTGTGAGAAATAGATTTCACGGGTAAATAGCTTAAGGAGAAGATATGTCTCTGGAATGAGTAAGTTTCTCTAGTCCAGCCTATCTATACGACTATAATTTAGTATAAGACAACCTTGCTCTCCTCATACTCGTATATAAATATAAGTTTACCACACACACACACAGTTATGTCACAACGAGACACGCTAACGTGAAAAAACTACGGTTAATAGGGTATGGGTCTGACCAACACACAAAGTTAAGTTTCTTTTGTTGTTTAATATCATTTAAACTTGACAACATCAAACATCTAAAGAAATGTCAAATAAAATCAGATTTACATACATAGGAAAATAACAAGATAAATGTGCCCTCCCTGTCATGGTTGAGTTAAGGTTGTTGAGTATTTGTCGAGTCAGACAATGGTAGTGAAATCGACAATGAGAGTGAACTGACTGAATTATAGACAACAGACAGATAATGTGTAAAAATAGGGTGAACTTGAGACAAACCCGGAAGGGGATTCATTAAAGCTATCTCTCTTTCCAAGCCTCAACACACTTATATAGTCTTAAGAACCACCCGCTCTCTCTCCGTTCTCTTCTTCTTCTTCTTTGATCCTTAGCCGCCGACCGCCAAAGCAGTCAGTGGCCATCACGCCTAGTGGCGTCTTGTAGGGCAACAACAAATTGATTCCACTTTGCTCGGTCGGCGGCCATCCTTCGTACAGTGCCCCAACTCTGGTTCATTCTTTGCATCTCAGCCTCCACAGTCCTCCGCCAGGTAGTTTTTGGTCGGCCTGTCTTTCGTTTTCCTTCAGGGGTCCAAAGCATAGCTGTTCTTGTGATGGCATCGGGGTCTCTTCTGAGGACATGGCCAACCCAGCTTCAGCGTCTGCCAGCTATGATGGTGTACATGTCCTCTTGCTTGCTCCGAGTAAGCAGATCTTGGTTGGTGATGGTATTCGGCCAAAAGATTCGGTAAATTTTTCTTAGGCATGTTGTGTGAAAAGAGGACAATTTCGACATTTCCTTCTCTGTAACTCTCCAGCATTCCGCACCATAGAGAAGCACAGAAAGCACACAGCTCTGATGTAATCTTAATGTGGTGCTTGTGCTGTATTGAGAGGACTTCCAGATGTTGTTTAGGCTAAAAAAGGCTGTTCTTGCCTTATTCATTCTGATGTTGATGTCTTTGCCTGCCCCGCCGTCTGGTGTTACTATGCATCCTAGGTATGTGAAGGTGTCTTTCTGTACCAGTTGCTGATTCCTTACTGATATGGGCTCAGGGCTGCTTACATTGAGCGTCATGGCCTCTGACTTCTTTAAATTGATATTCAAATCCACCTGCTGGCTAAACTTATTAAGTCTATCCGTTTTTTCCTGGATGTGTTGATGTGAATGTGCTAGTAGTGCAATGTCATCTGCATATTCCAGATCTTCCAATGTAGAAAATGTAGTCCATCTTATTCCTCTTGGACTGCCCTCTGTTGTCTGGCGCATCACCCAATCTATGACTGTTAAAAATAGAGTGGTTGATAAGGGGCATCCCTGTCGTACTCCTGTCTTCACCTCAAAGGTTAGGTTGCTCTGCCCAACACTACACGTAAAGTTGGCATAGAGGCTTTTTATGATTGACACTATGCAGCTTGGAACTCCATAAGCCCTCAGTATTTTCCATAAACTGTCCCTATGTATGCTGTCAAAAGCCTTTTCAAAATCAACGAAATTAATGTACAGCTGTCTTTGCCATTCTGAGCACTGCTCTATAATGTTCCTGAGAGTGAATATATGATCTACACATCTTCTGTTCTTTCTAAATCCTGCTTGTTCTTTCCTCAGTTTGTGGTCTACTGCTTTGGAAATTCTCGGTATAATTATACTGCCTAGTATTTTGCTGGGAACTAAGAGAAGAGTGATTCCTCTCCAATTATTGCAGTCTGCAAGATCTCTCTTCTTGGGCAATTTGACAATTATTCCTTTGTTCCACTCTGATGGTGTTGTCCCCGTTTTCCAGACTTGTGCAAATAGTGGTTCTAATAGTTCTGCTGCTAGCTCAGGGTCTGTCTTAAATAGCTCTTCATTTAAGTTATCATGGCCAGGAGCTTTTCCGTTCTTTAACCCTTTGATAGCTGTGATGATTTCTTCTTTTCGTGGAATGTCTGTATTTACATCTAGATCGTTTTCAGCCTCAGGAACATTCAGTTGTGTCTCTGGTGGTTCCTTGTTCAGAGTTTCTCTGAAGTGCTCTGCCCATCTTGTTTCCTGTCCCTCTGCTGTCGTGATGAGATTTCCTTGCTTATCTCTTACTAATGTAATATTGTTTGCACCTCGTTTTCCGCTATGAATTTAGTTATTTCGTATACTGTGCTTTGTTCATTTCTCAGTGCTGCCTCTTCTGCCTGTCTTGCAAGATCGTCTAGGAAATTTCTTTTGTTGGCTCGGGTTTGGCGTTTAACTTCCTTGTCCATCTGACTGTACTGCTCGCTATATAGTTGCTTTAACCTGGGGGACTTCGCTTCTGGTTTCTTTCTTTTCATTTCCTTTCTCATGGTGTTTAATGTTTCTGGTGTTATCCAGTCTTGCTTCTTCCTTTCCTGGAATCCCAAGCCTGATTTGCTGCTTTCCTTATATATTGTTGAAATAGTGTTGAATTTCTGGTCTATATCATCAGTCAATGTCTTTTCCTGACTTTTGGCAAATTGATATCGTTGATATCTCTCTTTCCAAGCCTCAACACACTTATATGGTCTTAACTGATTCCGTACGCAAGATCTTTTAAAAGACGCAATGGCCGACCGCTGTGACCGCAAGATCTTTTAAAAGACGCTGATTTATTTCGTTGTTTCTTTCTATTCTGATATTTTATACTGCCCGGAATTTATCTCGAACGGAAGTAAACACAAAACTGGGCAAATTTCAACAAGCTTCAACGTCTTTTATTTGCGTTTGAAGGGATTTTTTCACATTTATCTTCATCTTTAATCGTGTTTTGTCGTATCGCCATAGTGGCCGAAAAACACACAGGATATGTTACTAATATGTGAACAGTGAACAAACTGTGTGATCAACCATAACTTTCTTACTTTTTCTGTGTTTCTAAACGGATTACCTGCACAAAGAGAGCAGTGAAACTGTATTGTGATAACAATTATGTTACAAGCCTTACGTAAGTCGAAAATTTTTGTTCAAAATTTCAAGTTATCTTTTTTCCGTGTACATGTTATCTGTTATAACATAAACATAACATAAAATTAGCTAGAAAGGCATATGGATTTATATTGTTCATCCAATGTACTTTAATTTGATATATAATATGTTATACTTAATTCATGATTAGACACACGTTGTCAGTAAACGTAAATTATGTATGTGTAAATTTTTGGGGCTTCAAAATAATTCCGTCCAGAGCTGAAAATAATTACGTACGGAAAGAGTTAAGAACCACCCGCTCTCTCTCCGTTCTCTGGTCAGAGACAATAGTAAGAGCTGCAAAAATTAGGTATGGATGAAAGGTCGTGAACAGCGCGTTAATAAATGAGTAAAATTTATTAAAGGTTCTTGAAGCAAGAAAATATATGTATATCAGCACAACAACATAAGAAAGGCATCAATATTCACATCAAGTTAGCAAATATCCAATTAAATACCAACGAACAAACAATCCACCAACATCAATACTCTCCTGTAGAAACACCGAGAAATAAATAAACAGAGTTCTAATCCTTCCGCTTTTGTGGGACCAAATTCCATAACTCCAGTTAATGTCTTTATATGTATATCCTCCTATAGGTGATGAATTACACTATAAATCCACTGGAGGCGCTATCCATGCATCGTTGGTCACACACTAATAACGAGATAGGTTGTAGATTACTATGTCTATATTCGGCTGACCGCTAATACATGCGGAGGTTTTGAATGACCCGAAACACACACAAGACGAGGTCAATTTAGGACAAACGGTCCACTGCGCTATTATCCAGCGCGTGAAATTTGGCCTGCGTACTTGGTGTTTAAATCCGGTTTGGCTAATTTGGACTTTATTTGTGACTGAGCACTCAGTTTAAGCACACAGTCTGGTGCTTTCAATTCTGCCGAAGACGCTGGGTTGATAGATATGCCGGAAGCCTCTATGCTCTGACTGGTGATCAAGATGCGAGTAGGAAACCACTACTGCCAAATACTTTTTCAGATATGCTATGGCTCGTTATACACAGCATGAGCTCATTTCCCATTAGAGGGATGATCGTTGAAAAAGGGTTGTACTTCAGGTATAGGTGACAACTCGTGGTGCTAATTGCTTTCAGGAACCGTGAGATCGATGAGAATGTTACGTTCTTCGCCTGACTGGAATGCTGTAGTAGCAATGAGGTGTCCTAAAACTGAGACCCAAACAAACCACCTTTATATCAAGCAAACAATAAAATTACAATAACGTTAAAATAAACAGTTATGCCCCACTATGGGATGTATAATTATTTTAATCATTGCTATGATAGTCTCGGGCTGTCTTTATCCATGTGAGTCGCCCTCCTGTTACTTCCACTCTATCAATTATCAGCATGCGCCCGCATAGGCTAATACGAGTATCTTATACATACATGTACCTGTCAGCAAATGCCCTGACAGCAAAATCTACTCCGTCTACCCCGTCCTCTTCCAACTCAACCTACGGGAAACCTAACCCTGTAGTTCCCGCTGAGTGGATATGCGATTAATCTTACAACATTAAGTGAATTTACATAAAATACAGCATTAGACATTACATAATAAATGGTATGCACCCCTTAGGGTCGAAATACAAAAGGGAAAAGTAATAACCTCCCAAAAATTTAATACAGGAAAAATGCAATGTTATAGCTATAATAATACGTTGTGACTTAAACATGATATAATTATATCTCCGGCTTTGGGCTGCTTTCTGGATTATGAAAGTTCTAAACTGGTGTCTAACTACACAAGTAGGCATATAATAATTCCACACAACCACTAGAAGTTTCTCTCAGAAAGTAATAAGGGACTACCTCTTTTAATTCAAGTGTTATAGCGCACGCACCTCACTTTTCTGTTTTAAGTGAATAACTTACATCACTGACATTTTCCTTAAAGTAATGACGCTTTAGCTTACTCTTAACCCATGGTAAGCACTGAACGGACTATGAGGTTCTTCGCCTTGTAAATATCTGTTAGCGTAAGTTTACCGTTAACCCATTGTATACAATAACACCGGGAGACACCTAACTGCTTAAGCACCAGATAACTAAGGCGGTAGACGGCGCTACATTATCATTGAATTAATTACCAGGGAGAAATTACCTACAATAATTCAAGTCACACTACTATCAGTTATATATAAAAGCTAACATGAATATATATATATATATATATATAAGATATCAACTTACCCCGAGATGACGAGAATAGGCAGCACAATCTAGTTTTGTGCCCACATCTGCCTGTCTCATTTGGTCATCTACGGGCAGGACAAATTTACGAGTGTGCTTGACTGAGTAAAACTGTCTAGATTTATAGTCTACCAGAGACGCTAACCCCGGTCACCTGGAATCGCATGTTCCCACAGATGTTCGGCGTATAACGTAACTATGAGTAAGACAAATGTTATTCTAGAGTCTACATCAGAGACAACAACCGCGAAAAAGTTTCGTAGATAAGTGTCGCATGTTACGCATTGCCTAGTTAAATGTTTGAAGACCGAAAAGTGGGACACCAGTGTGCTGACCTGAACAAAGGAATGCAGGGGTATTTTCCTGTGTGTATCTAGGGCAGCCAATCAGAGAAGGGGTTTCCCACGGTCAGATAGAATGACTTCGGCGATTGTATAAGGAAGAATAATCGTCCGAAACATGGTTAGAATTAGACATCGGGAAGGAGAACGGAATGACAGACAAGGATGAGAATGGTCTCCTTTTGACGGGAATATCTTCATTTATGTATAGGTACAAGGAAATCAGAAGGGAGTAAGTAGTTGTGAAGAATTTCGCAAGAATAGTGTCCGTGCATTGAGAAATCCTGTGTTTTTCCTATTTATAATTCAATATAAAATCGTTAACACGACAGATATAGGAAAACAACATATGGATATAAAGGTCAACTCTCATGGAGAACGGAAATATATAACTCCAAAGGCTTGAACTGGGAAAGGTGAAATGCACGAGACCAAGGTTTGAAACACCTCTAGCACAAACCCCCCGAAGTTACAACTTTTTTGGGAAGTTTGCTGGAGTTGCGAGCCTTGTTTCCTGTACGTCCGGTAGCTGCATATATAAGGGCGGACGTAAATGATTTCAAATTCACTTGTACAGCGAGGCAAGACAGAAGGACAACGGCTGGAGAGAGAGAAACGTGTCACGGCCAATATCTTGTTATTTGCAGCCAGGCAGTTCTGTTACTCCACTAAAGCCAGTCTTTACTGATCTTAATTAGATCCTGCGAGGGTATGTAAAGTTACTATGTAAAAATAATACAGTAATTACAACTTTATTTCAGGATTTGTTTAATCTATATGTTATGAAAGTATCATGTATATTAATTTATTACTTGATATGATTGTTGAAGATTGGAACCCGAAATATAACCACCATGACTGAGTCCGTATCAGGGCTAGCACAATCATTATCAGGGCTTATTCATTCTGTCATCAAGTTACTGCACTTTACAGAGCTAACGTGTCAGGCAGGGGGATACTATAACCTCATACCATATATGTGTGTACATATTATTTTGTATTATTTGATTTTATAAAATGTTCCACAGTAGACACCTGTCTTGTCACTGATCCATAATCATGCATTTTCACGCATACATCTGAAAACAAATTCATCTCACCTACAATAGGAATGTGGTAATTGTTATCCACAAATAGCCACATATCCTACAATTATCTGCAGGTTCATACTTGTCAACCAAAAGTCAGAGGTCAATGATCAAGAATTGCTCGATGATCAATGCGAATCGCCCCGGCAGTGTCTGGATTGGTAGAAGCAAGACCTACTGAAGCTGTACATCTCATATGAACACTGATTAACCTAACAGATGAGTGATATTTGTGACAATCGTGCACCCAAGAAGTGATAATTGTCAAGCAGAGTTTTTGTGATGACAATTTGCGTGATAAACTAGTGAAAGTTATAAAGTGAATAAGACAGTGAAGAAGTCTATTACCCAACTAATTGGAAGAGTCTAAAGAAATGACATTTTAGTTTAACTTGCAAAAAAACTGTAATTGAATTCGCCAATTTGGTTTTGTATAAATATAACTTTTGTATCACCAGTCACACACAATCACCACAATTAGATAGATGTAAATAAAGAGGATATAAATTGTATTCACCAGCTTTATTCATTCAATATAGTTGATACTGAGTTTGGTTGAATTTTTATTATATCACAGGTGGTCACATAGCGGAGGTGGCGCAGTAAGGTCTGACTGTTCTCTGAATATTTTCAGTCCAGATACTTTCACAGCCGTGACTATCGAGTGATACCAGTGTACTTCTCTGTCACTGGGACCTCACACATTCTGGAGAGAATACTATTTCTACTCTAGCACTATCATCTCACACATATAAAACCTTCCGCTACAGTGGGGGCTCGTCCGCGGGATATTCTCGTATATCCTGAGCCATCCTCTATCTAATACATCTATCTTTAGTCTATCTTGGGCCACCAATAGAAAAAAAAAAAAAAAATCAAAAAAAATTTTTTTTTTTGGGAAATTCTAGAACAAGATTTTTTTCTCAGTAACAGTACCTTAGAGTACTTAGTAAATATTGACTATCACAAGGTTGCACGATTAATTGTGTTGTCCATTTGATAATTATTTTAAGTAAGTTTAGGTAACTTTTTCATACCCTACTTAACTTAATATAATGGCTGACTTAGTGAAGTTCAGAACTGCGATCATGCAAATGGGAAAAGAGCTGGACTTGACAGGTGATGCTCTCGTCCAGTATGTCACAACTGAAGTGGACAAACATATGGATAGAGAGGAAAGGAAGCTGCAAGCAGAAGCTGAGAGAGAAGCCAAAAGACTAGAAGCTGAGAGAGAAGCCAAAAGAATGGAAGCTGAAGAAAAGAGGCTGCTGTTGGAAGTTGAGGCTCAAGCCAAGAAATTGGAGGCTGAAGAAAGAAGATTAACAGCTGAGGAAAGGAAGCTACAAGCTGATAGAGACCATGAACTGAGATTAAAAGAGCTTGAAATACAGGCAGTGGCTACTACTAATGGTAGTAGGTCATCTCATTCGGATACCAGCGCCAGCCAAAGCACCTCCATTGGAGCTATGAACTTCCACTTGGACCCATTTGTGGAGAAAGAAGAGGGAATAGAGGATTACCTTGACAGATATGAACGATTGGCCACTACTTATGGCCTAGAAAAAGAAAAGTGGAATTTGAAGTTGTCACAGGGATTGAGAGGAGTATCTTATAATGTCTACTTGAAGATGCAAAAAGAAGATCAGGAAAACTATGAAGCCTTGAAACAAGCATTGTTGTTGCGTTACGAACAAAACGCAGAAGCTTATAGAAGGCGATTTAGAACTGCTATGCTCCAGACAGGAGAAACATATCAGCAGTTCTCAGCAAGGTTGGAAAGTTACTTGCTGAGGTGGTGTCAGTTAGGAAACTTCAATCAGGATTTTGAAGGGATCAAGGAGATGATGTTGATAGAACAACTCCTGGAGTCCATGTCTCCTGAGACGAAGACATTCCTGGTAGAACATAAAAGAGAGAGATTAGATGAAATAATCATCTATGCAGAAAGTCACAAACTGGCTCACCCCCTGACTCAAGGAAATAAGAGGAAGCAGGGAGATAGTTTCAAGTCACCACAAAACCAAAACGAGTTTGAACAAAAGGACAATACACCCAAGAACAACCAAAGATATAACTACAAAGACAAGAACCCTCCAGGATATAACAATAAACCCTCACGAAGGGAAGAAAAATGGTGTAAGTTCTGCAAAATGAACAACCACAACACTGATAATTGTGGAAGGAAAAAAACCTCTTCATCATTCTGCATGTCTACAGGTGAGGACTTCTGATAGGAAGGAACTGACGGTGATTCAGAATAGCCTCCATCACCCACCTACACAGGAGATAGTGACTGTGAATGGCAAACAAGTCACAGGAATGTATGACACAGGTTTGTCCTATGACGCAGTCGTGTGTGCATCTCTGGTGCGCCCTGAACAAATCACCACAGAAACAGTAGATATTCAAGGGCCACTAAAAGGAGCATTACCCCTCACTTTACCCATAGCAAAGATTCATGTCAGTTGTCGCTATGTGGAAGGGGAGATAAATGCAGCAGTGTTAGATGATCCCTTTTACCCCCTGATGTTGGGGCGTAGATATGTTTTCTTGGGAAACCCGGTGAAACCTATGGTTATGGCAGAAATCCAGACCAGGTCTGACTCCAGGAACATAGAGAGGGACACCAAATTAAAATTTCAGTAGAATGAAATGAAACGGGCTCAAGTAGCTGACAGCACATTGAAGCCTTGTTTTGGCAAACTGTCAAAACCACATAACACTCCAAGGAAAGGAAATTTCTATATGGAACATGGACTCTTGCACAGGAAAGCTGGCAGAGGGACGAAAAGTCATGGTCAAATTGTTGTACCATCCACCTATAGAAATAAGGTTATAGGCTGGGGGCACATAACTTTGAGTGAACACCTGGGTAATGGTGCCACAAAACAAAGAATAGCCACCCAGTACTACTGGCCAGGTATTACGGAAGACATCAATTGGTATGTAAATTCCTGTCCAGAGTGCACTCATGTAGATTCAGAAAGTCGGCGGAAGAGTCTTCAAAAGTCTACAAGCAAACCAGCCATCATGGGTACTCCCGAGATTTGCACTGGAGGGGAAAGAAACATCCCACACAGGTTGAATTGCAGTCTGAAACCCATGCACTGGAAGAAAAGAACAAATCACGTAGCCAAAATCAAACACCTACGAATTTGCGAGGGAAAACCGCAACCAACTATCAACGAAAAGAGGGCGGTAAACTTCAAGGGAAACCTACCGACCCCATTTCACCAGCGGTAAGGGCCTGGATGAAAAGCCGAACTGGGAAAAGAGAGATAGCGAAGGATAAATCTATATCCATGAAAACAAAATGTAGGAGCAGATTTTCTTACTCGACACCCAACTGAGATAGAACGAGAGTAAGAAGAACATTAACTACGGCAAAGCTTACAGTTGTTAGCTGTAGAAATCTACAGCTTAAAAGAGAGGGAGGCTCTGTCGCATGTTACGCATTGCCTAGTTAAATGTTTGAAGACCGAAAAGTGGGACACCAGTGTGCTGACCTGAACAAAGGAATGCAGGGGTATTTTCCTGTGTGTATCTAGGGCAGCCAATCAGAGAAGGGGTTTCCCACGGTCAGATAGAATGACTTCGGCGATTGTATAAGGAAGAATAAATCGTCCGAAACATGGTTAGAATTAGACATCGGGAAGGAGAACGGAATGACAGACAAGGATGAGAATGGTCTCCTTTTGACGGGAATATCTTCATTTATGTATAGGTACAAGGAAATCAGAAGGGAGTAAGTAGTTGTGAAGAATTTCGCAAGAATAGTGTCCGTGCATTGAGAAATCCTGTGTTTTTCCTATTTATAATTCAATATAAAATCGTTAACACGACAGATATAGGAAAACAACATATGGATATAAAGGTCAACTCATGGAGAACGGAAATATATAACTCCAAAGGCTTGAACTGGGAAAGGTGAAATGCACGAGACCAAGGTTTGAAACACCTCTAGCACAAACCCCCCGAAGTTACAACTTTTTTGGGAAGTTTGCTGGAGTTGCGAGCCTTGTTTCCTGTACGTCCGGTAGCTGCATATATAAGGGCGGACGTAAATGATTTCAAATTCACTTGTACAGCGAGGCAAGACAGAAGGACAACGGCTGGAGAGAGAGAAACGTGTCACGGCCAATATCTTGTTATTTGCAGCCAGGCAGTTCTGTTACTCCACTAAAGCCAGTCTTTACTGATCTTAATTAGATCCTGCGAGGGTATGTAAAGTTACTATGTAAAATAATACAGTAATTACAACTTTATTTCAGGATTTGTTTAATCTATATGTTATGAAAGTATCATGTATATTAATTTATTACTTGATATGATTGTTGAAGATTGGAACCCGAAATATAACCACCATGACTGAGTCCGTATCAGGGCTAGCACAATCATTATCAGGGCTTATTCATTCTGTCATCAAGTTACTGCACTTTACAGAGCTAACGTGTCAGGCAGGGGGATACTATAACCTCATACCATATATGTGTGTACATATTATTTTGTATTATTTGATTTTATAAAATGTTCCACAGTAGACACCTGTCTTGTCACTGATCCATAATCATGCATTTTCACGCATACATCTGAAAACAAATTCATCTCACCTACAATAGGAATGTGGTAATTGTTATCCACAAATAGCCACATATCCTACAATTATCTGCAGGTTCATACTTGTCAACCAAAAGTCAGAGGTCAATGATCAAGAATTGCTCGATGATCAATGCGAATCGCCCCGGCAGTGTCTGGATTGGTAGAAGCAAGACCTACTGAAGCTGTACATCTCATATGAACACTGATTAACCTAACAGATGAGTGATATTTGTGACAATCGTGCACCCAAGAAGTGATAATTGTCAAGCAGAGTTTTGTGATGACAATTTGCGTGATAAACTAGTGAAAGTTATAAAGTGAATAAGACAGTGAAGAAGTCTATTACCCAACTAATTGGAAGAGTCTAAAGAAATGACATTTTAGTTTAACTTGCAAAAACTGTAATTGAATTCGCCAATTTGGTTTTGTATAAATATAACTTTTGTATCACCAGTCACACACAATCACCACAATTAGATAGATGTAAATAAAGAGGATATAAATTGTATTCACCAGCTTTATTCATTCAATATAGTTGATACTGAGTTTGGTTGAATTTTTATTATATCACAGGTGGTCACATAGCGGAGGTGGCGCAGTAAGGTCTGACTGTTCTCTGAATATTTTCAGTCCAGATACTTTCACAGCCGTGACTATCGAGTGATACCAGTGTACTTCTCTGTCACTGGGACCTCACACATTCTGGAGAGAATACTATTTCTACTCTAGCACTATCATCTCACACATATAAAACCTTCCGCTACAATAAGACATAATATTATTCTATGAGCTAGTTGCGGCGATCAAGGGCCAAAACAAAGTCTCAGAACGAACGTGAGTTTTTGTCTCCCCTGAATCGGAGATGAAAACTGGGACTCAGACTTTAAAGGGTTGCCTCCCCTTTGCTCTCGCTACCAACTGTAGTAGGCTAGCGGTTCGCTTCTTCAAAGACTCTATTTCTCGCTCGTGAACAACGCTGTTACACGCTACAAGTGTACCCCTAGTCAGACAAGCACCAGGTACAGCTTATGTAATATTATCGTAAGCTGACCACTACTGACCAAGTGTGGAATTTATAATGAGGACCAGAACGAAATCAAACCGCTGGGTGGGGTCTGAGAGGGGAATAGTGAGCTACGTAGGTAAAAATCAGTAGGAAAAGAAACCGAAAGTGCAAAAATCGAGGAGACAAGAAACATTAAAAAGAGTAAGAAAAATGGGACGTGTTGGTAAAATAAAATTATCAGTCAATCCGTGACACTCCCCTTATTGAGAAAAAAAACTCAAAAAAGTTAATAACCCAAAGATCAAAGGTTAGCAATATGTTACAGAGTATACAATAAAGAACAAGTTCCTGCTATATGCTATCCAGTAAAGTAAACAAGTTTAAGCCAAATCCCAGGTTGGTACAGTTCCTGTAACAAAGAAAAATAGTCACTCTCTCTCTGACATACAGTGGTCACTCAATCACGCTTACCTATTCTTGGTGATATCCCTTGGAATTACAATGGTTCCTGAATATACAAAATGTCAGGTGTATTTCCCAAATTGGCCCCAGTCCATCCTCTAACAAGTAAGATTTATGAGGTGGACGCCGAATTTGGTGGTTTAATTTTCCCTGAATGAACAAAATGTCACCGCGAATTCTTAGTGTAGCAAGACGTGCTCTTGGGGTTCACATTTAAAAAAAGGAGGAAAATACTTCCAGTATTGGGAAACATCTGGTTGCTAAAAATGTTACTTATGATGATGATGATAATCCTATCGGCTCGCTCTATGGTGAGTGCCGATTCTGAAACAGCGTAACTTTCTGGATAAATCCACTTGGATACGACTGTCAAAAGTCGGGAGTAATGTTATTGGTTTCACACCCCAGTGGGCTGATAAAATTGAACAAAATATTGCTGGGTTTTGTAAGTCCAGTTAAAATTTACAAGTTAAAATGTTTCTATTGTATCGTTGGCTCCCAAATGAAATTGGTGACGCACAAGCCAAGAAAAAGACAACATTAACCAATCAGTAAATGAAGAAAAGACCGAAAAAGACCGCTAGACGCTCTTGTGATCAGGTCTGCTAGAAATAAAAACATTATTGGAAACAATTCCACTATTCCATATAGCTACATATATGCACACGGACGGGGACAAGACGACCTCTTGTCCACTCCATCAGTCCTGATTAAAGTTAACCGGCACAGGTGTTTTTCTTTATGCCTAAACTATCGCACGTCGCCAACGCTGAGATTTCAGGTCGAATGAATGTATGCAACCCTCCCCGCCCTTGCTCGCGCTGTAACGATCAGAGTACAATGTCAATTATTATTGAATTATCTATACGCGCACTTACATAAATATCGCCTGTCGTTAATAGCTATTAAATTGTCGGCGTCTGTTGGTCACCGTATGTTAGTAAATAATAGGCACTTATAATACATAAACAAAATGAAATAAACTTGAATTATATTCTGTCACTATCAGTCACGCCTAGTATAAAATCCAGTCAGCGAACCGTCTCTTCTTGTGTGAGAAAGCGTGTGATGAAAATTAACACTATAACTGAGCCTCTGGCATGAAATAGCTACGCGTTATTTTATTTCACTAGTTTTAACACTAGAAAATCACAGTGAATTATAATGGTACGCTAACACTAATTTCTATTACCAGAAAATCAGAATGACAATCCCCACGAATGCTATTAACACATATTCCACAATGGTTCTAGGTTACGTACTTAGACTATCCGAAAATTCTGAGTGACAACTGGTAGCAGGTTTAAGAAAGCACAATTTATATATCATCATGGTTTTCTGATCTATAGATGATGCTACGTTTCACACTATTGTGTGGACCAGAGAATCAGAAGCATGAGTTCCCCAGATAAAGGCTTACGGTTGGCCTTTCTCATGCGTTAGACCGCCATTACAGACTTAAATCCGTGTAACGGGGTTCTCGAAGATTTTGCCCGCTTCTGAAGATCAAAGAGCTCGGGTTTTCCCCGCCCTCACTCTGTGTAAGAACTTCAAAGGGTACTCGGAGAAAGATTTTTGCCTGTGTGTCTACTTCAATAAAGTCCGGTGTTATTCACGTGCCGTCTGTCAGGTATCCGATGATTGACAGAACAGCTCGCGTAAGAAACTTAATAAACAAACCTCATTCGCTACCCGTTATGACTGGCAGGACACGAAAAGTTTGTAAACGCTTCGTTTGTTTATGCTCAAGGAAAAGAGGCGTGGATGAAAAATAAGCTTGTGTGAGTAAGACAGGCAGAAAAATGCCTGGTTCTTGCTAGCAAATCATAGCACGCTAACAGGATTACAAAGACTGTCAGATTACCGTAGGCTATATTTCCATTATACGTCACACTTACCCATGTTGTCATGTGTGTCTACCGATCTGCATGTTAGAGTGTATGCAAGGCATCAGATGTCCATATAAAGTAATACGTGACCTTTGCAGACACGCAGCTTATTTCACGTGGGACTATTGTGAAAATATCACACCCTACCTGCATGATCTGAAATGATAGGATCTTTCTGATTAGATTCATAACAAATATGCGTGGGAAGATAGAAATATAGTCTGACCAGTTCGCAGTTTTATTTCACTGAGAATTTTACGCTCGCCAAGACAACATCAGACCTCGCCAGAGGGAAGATTAGATTCATAATTCCTTTTTTTAACCGGACCTTTTATTGGAGAACCAAATAAGACTTACAAAGCACAGGAAATCTCTACATTTTAACAAGGAACGGGACTAGGAAACTGAAGAAACACATGGAGTCAGAGAGGGAATCTATTGTCAAATTAAAAACACCCCAGACGCATGTAAGAGACCGACTCGTCTCTTTTATTCATCTGAACAACAAGTCTGTAGCCAAGATTGGAGTAAGTAGTGCATTTTTCATTATATGTTCCATTACTAACATGTGACATAACACACACACACACACATATATATATATATATATATATATATATATATATATATATATATATATATATATATCTATATATATATATATATATATATATATATATATATATATATATATATATATATATATATATATTACCATGTGAATTTAATATGTGAAACTCGCTTGTGGATGTCAAAGTCATTTAAGGCTGGCAATCTCAGCGTATAGAATGATGATTCATGAACCACCACTGCACGGGCTGGTGGTTGCTTTATTGCTAGTTTCGTTAAGAGAACTAAGAGCATAAAGTAGTTCCAGGTTCTCTATGGAGCAGGGAGGGAAAGATGAAAGAAATGATTTCCATTCTAAGTATAATACTTTCATTTTCAAAGCAGTGTAAATGTCCTTATATAGTCACTTTAAAATTAATGTAAGTTTTCAAGCTTAAAACAGTGTAAATGTCTACGTGAAAATATTCATTTTAAAGTAACGGAAGTTTCAAACTTTTCAATCAGTGTAAAACATAAATGAAACATATTTAATTTATGTTGTGAACACTTTTCAATCAGTGGAGATGTATATGTAAACAGACTCTATCTGTATTACTAACCTTTTCATTTGATTATAAAGTAACTATGAAAGCTATTTTATTGAAATGTAAAGAAAGTTTTATCCCGAGGTATTAAATTTAATTCTCATCGAGGGTAAAGTCTGAGTAATTGAGATGGTGGTATGGGAAGATAGGAACCCATAACTATGGGGTGGAAAACGCCATACTCAGATGAGCGTTTCGTTCTATTCTTTCACCATAGTTATTGGTGGTACCAGCAGAACGTACTATCTCTGGAACAAGAAGGGAACCGTGGCCTAAGCTTTAAGACGAAGGACCCACGTGGTAGACTCTCCTTGACATTTCTGGGAAACGAGATACCCCCGACAACCTTGATCAGAGACGAGTGTGAGCAGAGTGAAAAGAACCAACCCATAAGAAGGAGCAGAACCGTCATTGGCAGCTAAGTTCAAATATATGCTGCCACTTTAACTTCTTGTAATATCTCACATTCCCTAAAGACTGTGATGATAACTTTTCTTGATCCATAACTATTCAAATTATTTCCAACTGTTAAAACCTAAAGTGATTATTAAATTTTGTTATTTGTAATGTTACAAATTTAACTTCGATTTAATCATTTTAAAGCTACTGCATGTTTGTCTCAGTCAATTTACTACACACACTCTAATCAGAGCTATACTAGAATAATGGAATTCCACTCAGGGGTGGGGGCTTAAACGAGCTGAAATTAATAAGTGCTTAAATCCTTCACAAAAGCGTCGGCAGAACTACAGAGTCAACATACTCAGCCAAAGCAATGTTGTTCTCGCTTATTCTGAATATCGTGTGAAGGCTCCCTGGAGATGGAAGCGTTTTGGTTCTTCTTTTTACATATCTGCCAAGAGTAATCTTGTGTGAAGGTAGATACCTTTGAAGCCTATATTAGATACTCTTGAGTTTTGGCCACGGTTGGACCACTACTGCAAAGCAGGGGAGGCAATACCGTCACAAGTATGAAAAAAAAATGTCCACACATTTTATTCCCTCTGGTGGGAATCGAACCCTTTACCGTTTATCCACAAGAAATTCTTTTAACATTAATACATGCTGTTGTATTATTTACATAATATAAACGAAAACTAAAGGACTTAATGCATCAATGGACTGTATGAGGCAGATAGGCAGGATCAAATTTAACAAAGAACAGTCAGTCCAATACATAATAAAGAAGTCAAACATGCTATTAATAACACGACAAAAGTAAAAGAAACAGGACATGTAAGACTGCATCAGTGTAACATAGAGCCAATCCTGTAATGTGGAAGAGGGTCATGAACATGACTTTGACTTTTCCAATCCCCTAGGTTACGAGTTTTCACTCTTTTCCTTGTTCCAGGTAGTGAACAGTACATGTCAAAGGGCAATGAACAATCATGGAACAAGCAAGAAAATCCACGGAGGCCACGCAGATGTTTTACAGAATAATTTTAAGAATACCACCATCAGCTGCCATCTCCACATCGAAGGTCGGTTGAAATTGATCTCCAACGTCGTCTGTCTCTTGTCTTCATAGCACACTCTGATTAACTCTTTCCAATCCATTTCTTGATGTTATCTTCCCACTTGTGTTGTCTTGCTCTTGCACGTTTGCCTTCAACTCTTCCTTCATTATGGTCTTTAGCAGTTCAGAATACCAAAAACAGCTAACAAAAGTAATCGTGATGTCCTGAATGAGGCCGGCGCGCATAGGAAGTTCTTTCTAATTCGAGGCTGAGCTTATTTGCCCAAATGTTAGTTAAATACAGGAAAGCAGACTATTAAGATAATATTTGTTTGGGAAGCTTATGCCTGCCCCCCGCAAAGGACCGTTGATAAACTAACTGCCTTATCCATTTCGCCTACAATGGAAGGTTATTTAGTTTTGACTTGCAATCAAGCGTGATGAACCACCCACGTCAGGGCGCTCTTTACGGGGTACTACTGGGTTCTCATACACTTCTTTAATAAAGAACCGCCAGGGGTCGCTGTGAAGAGAGAGCAAGGACTGAATGCTGGAAATTGAAAATCGGAGTGTTGTTTTCAAAGCCAGTATCAACATGATCATTCGATAGCTCTTCAAGTAGGGAGGTATGAAAGCTTCTTAAACAGTGTCTGTCAGCTGATTCGCGGCCCCGCCTGCTCATCTGAAATGACATGGTCACGTGATGAGAATGCTGAGAATGACGGGTAGGAAAAGTGTGTGAGTGTTATTCACGGTAAAGATTGAGACAAGGAGAGGTGAAAGTTCATTCTTGTGTTTGTCAGAATAGACATATGAATAGAAAATAAAACAGAGTCACGCTCACAGAGAGGGAAAGAAAAAGCAGCAGGCAGAATACTGGAATATGGGAGTCGGGGAAGCAAAGAAAACCTGTCATCAGGGTACACAAATACGGCGCACCAGAAAACCACAATACTCAATACGCAAATCCCCCCCCCCCCTCCCCCTCTTGTATTTGTTATTTGGATGCTATCCCATTTTAAATTGCATGCTGACGAAAAGATCAGAGAAGAACAAGCGGGTTTCAGGCCGAAACGATCATGTATTGATCAAATATTCACACTAAGAACAATTATAGAAGAATCAGTGGAAAGGCAATCGCCACTTATTATCACCTTCGTCGATTTTCAAAAAGCCTTTGATAGTCTACACCGCCCATCATTGTGGAAGATACTTACAATCTATGGTTTTCCAACAAAATATGTGAATATAATCAAAGCGCTATATGACAATGCAAGATGTTGTGTTAGAACAAATAAAGGGAATACAGAATGGTTTACAGTAGAAAACAGGGGTGAAACAAGGCTGTATTATGTCACCACTACTTTTTGGAATAGCTATTGATTGGGTTATGAGAAACTATACCCACAATGAACAATTGGGTATAAAATGGACAAATGGAAAATTTCGGGGGGACCTGGATTTCGCAGATGATGTAGCATTCTTAAGTTCAACACCAAGACAATCCCAAGAAGCAATAAATAATTTGTGTCATCTCTCGGTTAAAATAGGTCTCCAAATAAATGCCTCTAAAACTAAAGCTATGAACTTTTCTAACGAGACCTTTGATATCATCTTGAACGGGGAAAAAACTACAGAAAGTTGAAAGTTTCAATTATTTAGGCAGTAAAATGACTCAGGATGGTGACACAACAAGAGAAATCCATACTAGAATTGCTTTGGCAGCTAGCGCCTTCAATAGATTATCTAACATTTGGAAATTACGATCATTGAATATACATACCAAGCTTCGTCTGTTTAATTCAAATGTTATCTCAGTGTTAACATACGGCTGTGAGAGTTGGAAAATAACAAAATCATTGGAGAACAAGCTGAATACATTCGAGAACAAATGTCTTAGAAAACTCATGAACATCAGTTGGAAAGAATTCAAGACTAATCGACAAATAAGAGAAGACTCTAGGCAGAAATATGTCTCCGACTATATAAGGAAAAGACGATGGTCTTATATCGGTCATGTCCTACGAATGCAAAACAACAGAATACCACTACAGGCGCTCACTTGGGTTCCTGAGGGTAAGAGGAAAAAAGGAAGACCAAAAGAAACACTCAGAAGAACAATAATAAGAGAAGGAAGAACGTTGGGATTAAACAATGTGCAAGAGCTAAGAGGAGTGGCGTCACAACGAACAACCTGGAGAGCACTGGTTTCTGCCTTATGCGCCGTGTTTGGTGCTTAAAGAATTTATTATTATTATTATTATCCCAAATAAGGTAATGACACACATTCGTTCAACTTGGCGCCAGAGTGTTTGCGCTAGCGCCTAACTGTTAGCAAAAACTGTTGGGTTCACTTTAAAGACGTTATTCACAATTAGAGACAGGTAAACAACTAGTACGGACTTTACACGGTGACATAATTAGGAACCAGGTTCTGGGGGCAACAGTTATGATGTTACATGGTGACATAATTAGGAACCAGGTTCTGGAGGCAACAATTGTGGAAAATAGATTATGACATAATTAGGAACAAGTATCTCGAGGCAAAAACAAAAAAGTAATTTCAAAACTTTAAAAAATTTCCTGATGCATTATAGATCTTACAATATAAGTTTAGTAATTATTTCAAGAAAATCAAGCCGAGTTTGCTTCATCATATACTGAATGAGCAATTTCCATTAAGAGTTAAAAAAAAAAAGAACGGAAGTTTGCAGCAACTAAATTGGCAGTGGTTAGAGCCCTTGCCTCTCACGATACAGTTACCGGGTTCCTGGATAATAATTTAACAGCCTCCCGCTCTATTCTGCCAAATTATAAATGGGCATCTAACTCTGCTCTTGAATTATGAATGGCGAGGGCAGTGATATAAAGCTAGACCTAGTTTAGTGAAATCTCTAACAGTTCACTCCAGTGTGCCTTATTAAGCGGATACCCCCATACACACTATTCCATACCTAGTTATGTGGATATCCCCTCACACATATTGCATACCTAGTTAAGTAAATCTCTTCCCCACTCAGTACTGCATATCTAGTTGTCATACGTAGTTATGCGGATACTTCATACAAACACTCACAAGCTTTTGCATATCCATTGATAAAGGGTGACCCCCCCCTCCCCACACACACACACTCTATTGCCAGTGGCGTACTAAGGGTGGTGCGATTGAGCGCGGGCCGCCCCAGGTGACAGCCAGAAAGGTTGTGTCATCGGACATAATTATGACAACAACAGTACTGTTTAAAAATCTATTTGCAAAAGATATCTTTTTTGTATATTTATTTCGGGGAGAGGGGGTAGGATCCGTCCCACGTGTCAAATACTTTAAGTGCGCCCCTGCCGATTGCATACACAGGCAGAGTTTCTCAGCTGGCACCTAAATACCAACAAAAACTGTTGGGGTCTTTTCATAGCGTTGATCACAGCTAAAGTACAATAAGTACGGACTTTACACAATGACATAATCAGGAAGGTTACCCTCCCTACACATACACTATTGAAAATCTACGTGTGTGCATACGCCCTCTAACACACACTATCGCATTCCTAATTATACTTATTCTCCCCTCCTTCCTCCCCCCCCCCCCTTTCCCGGCAAACACATGCACATATTAACCCCTCTCCGCCACATACCGAGTTAGTGGGATCGTCTGGAAAGATAGTCCTGAAGACTTCCAATGAGAATCTGCTGCTTAACTTTATGTTTTCTTTGTGGGTGGTTACTTTTAAATGATCGAGTAATATTTCTTGAAGTTGTGCAGCTCTCAAAAGTACGGATCTCGTTCAAAGTAAAGGAGGTGTTTCGGTTTGTTTCATAAAGTTCTATGCAACACTCTAACCCAGCCTTTCTCAACCTTTTTATCCTAGATGAACCCTTGAACTAATTTTCAGGTCTCGGAGAACCCCTGCATAAAAATTATAATAAATACAGTGCATAGTACCTTAGCGTGTTTAGTAAGTTGTTACTTACTTACTTAGTCGTTCCCCTTCTACCGTGAGGTGTAGAGGTTTGGAAGAGAGAGCGCCAGACTATCCTATCGGCTGTCTTCCTCCTGGCCTGGTTACATTCTAGTCCTCAGTCCTTCAAAGATTGTCTAATGTTGTCCTCCCAGCGGACTCTGGGTCGTCCTGGGGGTCTGGATCCCTGGTTCTTTGTTTCCCATGCTTGTCGTGGTAGCCGATCTTCTCCCATTCTGCAGACATGGCCAAACCATCTTAGCTGGGACTGTACTACTTGGATCTGCAGGGGGTGGGATTTTAGGCCTTGACGTATCGTCTGGTTGCGGACCATGTCTCTTCTTGTTACTTCAACCACCTTCCTCAGATACCTCATTTCTGAGTTTTGGATCTGGCTTTTATGGGTTGTAGTCATTGCCCATGACTCGCATCCATATGTCAAGACTGGGACATAGGTGGAGCGTTATACAGCCATATTCGTTTTCTTACCAACCTCTCTCTTGCTGAGGAATCCTCGATTTATGGCCTGAAAAAGTCTCCCAGCTGCTGCTTTTCGAGTGGCCAACTCTTCTTTGATGCCTCCCTTTCGATCTATAATAGCTCCGAGATATTTAAAGTGGTCGACCTGCTCCAGGACCTGTTTTCGCAGCTTAATCTGATGACTTCTTTCTTCTCGTGATATCACCATGGATTTTGTTTTAGAGCTGCTTATGACCATCCCTCTCTTCTCCAGCTCTTCCTTCCAGACTTGCAAGTTGGATTGGAGATGTGCCTCTGATTTAGCAATCAGGGCAACATCATCAGCAAATGCCAGCTCTGAAATACATACCTGTCTCATCTTCCAGTACCCCACTGAATACTTTCTTGTTCTCTCCTTACATGACTTGATAACATCGTCCATGAGGAGTATGAAAAGATAAGGTGACAGGATATCACCTTGTCTTACACCAGTGGTGGTCCTGAACTCTTCTGACTTATGGTTTGCTGTCCTCACATAATTTCTGCAAGACTTGTAGAAGCTCTGTATAGCATGAATCAGAGGTGCTGGAATGTTCTTCCTTGCCAAACAGTCCCAAAGTTGGCTCCAGGGGACCCTGTCAAATGCCTTTTCCAGATCTATGAAACAAAGATGGATCTCACTCTTATACTCAAGGGCCTTTTCACTCAGCTGTCTGAGTGTGAAGATTAGGTCTTGAGTACTTCGGTTTGCTCGGAATCCGCACCGGACCTCATCCAATTGTGGCTCAGCTAGGCGTCGGAGTCTCTGCTCTAGGATTCTAGAGTAGATTTTACCAGGGACACTGAGAAGGGATATGCCTCTATGGTTTCCACATTGTCGATTGTCACCCTTTTTTAAAATTGGTGTTATGATGGCAATCTCCCTGTACTTTGGTATGGTCTTGTTGCACCACGTTGCTGTGACGTACGTCTAGTTTGACAAGTGAATTCTCCCTGATATGATGGATGATTTAAAGGGACTTTTAGCTTTTCATAACATTAGAACCCCTGAACTTTTGTTGTAACGTTTCGTTTGCCAGAACTCATTCCACCGGGACTCATTTAGTAGGCGGCACGAGATCAAAGAGTCAGACTGAGGGATTTCAGGGGAGACTATCGGCGCTATCAAAGACAGTAGTGGTCCCTGATACGAGACGCAGTTGCTTGCCGCTATTTTCGCGTCTCGGTGTCAATCGAGGAACCGAGCGAACGGGGGAAAGCGAAACGGGCAGCAGCGAGCGGATACGAAGACCAGGGTGCGGCTTCTTCTCTTGATTTGGCGGTCAGATCCCCAAAAGTTCGTGAGATCAAATAAGTTGTCAAGTTTATCATGTCCCACTCAACTTACATTCCATTTTAGCTAAATAGACCATTAGGACTAGACACGTTATCACTCGCTGGCCAGACTTTTACAGAAGCACTAGCTTTATTGAAATCTGGTTATAGATTTTCCCCTGGATTTTATATATATATTTGCAGTGTTTTCTATTCTGTGCAAAGCGGTAATATATTGTGTAAAGTGATCAGTGGTCTAGTTCAGTCATTCTATTTCAATGGATTTTGTGTTAATTTAAATCTATTAAATTAAACCATCTCAATAGTTCCAGTGGTAAATATAATGATCTATCTATTATATTATTTCAAAAGATAATAGATGCTTAAATTAACTTTTAAAGTCGCGAAGGAATTTATAATTAATAAATTCAGTTAAGTCCTAGTTTTATAGATGTGTGTTTTTAACCACTAGAATTCGCGCAGGGTTTATTAAATACATAATTAAATACTCGAGTGTATTATAGGCTTAACGGGGAATTCATCGCGCTTTAGAAGGTTATTTGTTTTCGGTATATTACATGTCTTTTTTTCTTTCATACAGAGTGATCGTAACCTGTGCGATCCCAGCATTAAGAAAGCAATAAAGAAATCAATCTAAGCAAGGCAAAGCATAAACAGTGTGTAGAGTTCCCCTGACGCAGAACTTGTTGAGACTGTGTAAATTTTTAATCTTTGAGACGATTCTATGTTTGGAATTCCGCTATCTAACTTATAGCAAAGAAAGCACACCCAAAGACAAATTTAACGCACCATCAAACAACTTAAGTCGTAACGGGAAGAAGAACACTGGCCCGAGCTTTGTTAGTTTACTGACACAGAGAGATAATTCATAATTTCCTGAACAGTGATGTGACTAGTTTTCTCACTGGACTTAAACCATACCTCACGGATAAAGTGTACCAGCACGCGTAAGAATTTTATTATCAGCGGCATAGTCAAATAGACCACACCATCCTCACCCCGGTATCAGAGACCGTGCCCTCCCATAGAAACTGTTATTAAGAAAAGAGACACAACTACAGATTCATTTTCCAGCGAATACGGGATCCTTTTATGTGCTGACCGCTGTTACGGTATATGATATTAACGCCGTCTGCTAAAGGTTACCAGACGTGCAATTGTAAAGGTTAAGACATTTAATATATTGCGATAGATGTTTCAATTACTGAACGCTTCATACACGATCGATTATGACGTGTATAGCGTTGTTTAGGTCACAGTCGGTAACTAAGAAACGCTACCCTTTTGTACTTGACCGCAAAGCTGAATAGCTGCGTTTTTCTAACCTTCCAATTCGATGGCATGATATAGCCATTTTATGTGTATTTATGATGGACCAGGGTCAGTCCTAAAACTCTATATAAGAGGGAAATTATTGGAGGTTAGTATTTAACTAGAATTCTCGGAAGGAGAAGAATAATCGTCAAATTCTTATGAATTATTCAGACTCGCAGTCTCACTGTCGGCAGGTAGCCATGTCTATCTGCTCGTGCATATAGCTGTGATGTTCTGACGACAATACTGCATTGTATCCTCATAACGGACATTGACACATAACCAGCAGTCTACGTTGTTGATTAATTTATGCATGACTTATATGGACTTACGCTCTACCCCTATTGGAATTGATCATCATGTATGTATCACTGTGAATAAATGTATGGACTCAATGAACCGACTTATCACGTCAATGGAATTACAAGTTCAATATAATTGCAACTTTCAAATGTTTGCTCACACGTTTTTCTACCCCACCCCCGCATTCGCGTAAAGCAACACCAATTGACACGATGAAAATCTTGAATGAAACCATATAAGAACTCAACTAACATGGCCAGAATTTATAACCACTTTATTGACATTATATGGAACATTGCTGTCAAATTGAATGTTCCAGAACAACAGAGAAGATCGCCTTCAACAGATGGTGTCCATTGATTGGGGATCGAAAAAAAATTCGGAAATTAACAATTGTTTACATTTGAAGGACGATCACATGATGTGCTGAATTATGACCTATGACGCAGTACTCAGTATAATCCCTAACAACGTGACGTCACCAAAGTTCGTGTACATGCCATACAAGTTGACAGCAGCAAGCCTAGTTTCTACGGAGGAAAAAAATAACAAAGTCAACGAATAAACCCTGTATATGCATCAAGAGCAAACAGTCAGACATACTTCTACACCGTTGGTGCATACCGTCATCGACAGGAGTCCGAACTGAGCACAAAAGATAAGTCATTTAAATGTGACCTTTGTCGGTCGATAAATAACAGTGCTGAGTCCATTTTGCTTTGATCAGGCATGTCTATGTATTTTCATGTATATATGTTAAATTTGTTTTCCATCGTATGTATTTGTTGTTAATTCGTGGGAGGTAGGGAGGATGAACTGAAATTAAATTCTGCGGCTCTCACGATGCCTGAATTGATTTCGGTCGTTTCTTAGGGCAGTTAAACGATTGCACCTTTGGAAACCCCATTGAGGTTTGACATTGGACTTGTTGTCCAAATCTGCTATCGTTTGACGATTTGCGTTAGCTGTACTGTCCCGTAGATAATTGGTGTATTTTATTCGTACTCAGTTAATAATTTTATTCAGTTCTGTACCATGTTCGTTACTATTCGTCCAGTCTCCTCTGACTATCATTTATTTTATGATTGTTAAATTTTCGTCCGTTATGAGTCCTGTGACGTCATCATTTTTCGCAGTCATTTTTTTTTGTGTGTGTACTTTGAATATTCAGTTGACCTCGGGTCAGACCTTGACCCTTCATTTGGTCTGTGACATTTCCGCTTGTTTTATTTAGTTCATAAATTCATTTTTAATTGTGAAAATGTCTTGTTTGCGTCTTAACATTGTTTGTACCCCTTAGTTGCATCATTGTTTTGTTTGTCCTCATAATATATATTAATACTACATTAATAATATGATATTATATGCAATAATACACTTGTAATTTAATTTAATTAATTTTTTTTTCTGATAATTAAGGTTAATATGGGACATTGCATAATTATGCAGTGATAGTCCAAGAAAGTAGCACTACAATTTATAATAGATGCCTAGGGCATAATAATATAATATATATATTGACAAAATAAAATAATCTTATAGCTACCTTTGAGGTAATAGACCCATTGTATATTATTTAATATACTTTTCTGGTACTAAGAGAGTGACTTAGTACCTTGAACAATATAATTACTAGGAATTATACCCAACATTATTGGATATTGAGATTAATTGTGTGATATAATTACATTATATTTAACAGATATCATAACTATTTATGATATAGTATTATTTAGATACAATATTGTTACAAAATATTGTCTATTAGTTGAACTTAGACATTAAGTTCAGTACTATTGTGATTACTTATATTGAATATTTCTAAGTTGAGTAAGTATAATAATTACTCTGAAGCTACTATTGACTATTTTAATCAGTAATTATCAATAATTACTTACAGATAAAAGTCAAAATGCTTACTATAGACCATTTCGTTAAAATTGGTCGGGAATATGGTTATAAATCTCAAGAACTTCGTCAGTTTGCTGAATCAGAACTGGAAAAATATGAAAGAAAAGAAGCAGAGAAAAAAGCTGCATTAAGGAAAGAGGAAGCAGAACTTGAGATGAAGCAAATTGACAAGGAAAATAAATTAAGAGAGATTGCTCAACGTGATAGAGAAGAGCAAAGAGCAATCTCCAGACAGGAAGAAGAGAATAAATTGAAACGAGAGGAAATTATTTTACAACAAGAAATGGAATTGGCGCGTATTAAATTGGAGACAGCAAGATTACAAGCACAAAATGCTGATGCAAACCAGAATAATAACGCACAAAATGGATCGTCATCCAGCCAAACTAAACACTTCTACAACTTTAAATTACCCATTTTCAACTTGAACGTCGACGACCTTTCATCGTTCCTTGCACGTTTTGAACAGACTTGCAAATCCAACCATTTGCCTGAAGAGTCATGGGTACTCAAATTAAATGAATTCTTGGTTGGAGAACCATTGACAGCTTCTCAAAATGCTGACCCATCAATAGCAAATAACTACGGTGCTATTAAGTCCTTGCTTTTACGAAGGTTTCACCTGGACGAGGAACACTGTAGGTTGAAATTTAAGGGAATTTTACCTGAATCTCCAAGGGATTTTGCAGGATTCATTGCGAACATACGCAATACATTTAATAGATGGGTTGAACTGGCAGAAGTCAACAAATCATACGACAAATTAGTTGATTTACTACTGCGGGATAAGGTATTATCTTCGGTTAGCCAGCCATTTTTTGCATATTTGCAGGAGCGTAAACCAGGTACTATGGATGAGTTAGAAAAAATTTCTTTAAACTACTGTTCGGCACATCCGAATGCAACCATTTCTAACTCCTCATTAAGAGAACCTCTACCTGTGGCGTCTAATATGGCCTACAATCATAATAACAAACAAAGACATCACAGTGTAGACAGAAGCAGGTTCCAAAGAAATCACAATGTTAACTTTCAGAAGGGACATAATAATGATTTCAACAATAAAAATGAGTTCAACAGAGGTAGATCACGAGATAGAAAGTATTCACCTCAAACAAACTACCACAATGGTCAACATAACACTAATTATAATCGATCATATACTCCCAATAATAATAATAACTGGAATGGTAATAATCATGGCTCGAGACATCGAGATAATAGTTACTATAGAGGACGACGAGATAATTCTAACAATTATACTCGGAATCGATCTCATTCTCGGGGATCATCTCATTACAACCATAATACAGGGGCGGCAGTTACAAATAATACTACCCCTATAGCTCAGGTCCCACTTGAAAATAACACAACACAGTCTTCTGCTGCATGTTTTGCTATTAATTATAATGTGGCAAATAGTTGCCAACAATGCAATCTTATTTTTCAGAAGGCGAAAGAAACAGTGCTTAACTGCGGACATATTACACCAGAGGTAGGTCTTGCAGTCAACGATGGAACAGGCCTATTAATTTTTAACAGAGGATTAGTTAATGGATCCGTCGTCTCAGTGTTGAGGGATTCGGGATCCACAACGATTGGTGTACGACAGTCGCTGGTACATCCTAGCTGTGCAACAGGGGAATATGTCCGTTGCATGACTTTTGGTGGAACAATAGAGTTTTACCCCACAGCTATTATTCATGTTAACACTCCTTTTTTCACAGGGAACGTAAAAGTATGTATGCTAAAAAAGCCTATAGCTGATCTGATGGTCGGTCGTATACACGGCAGTAAAGATTGTACTCCAGATGAGATTATAGAATGGGAGAAACATAACCTATGCACTGGAAACGCCGTGACGACTAGAGCGCAGACTCAACTCATGGAGAAAGTTGATGATAATAAAATGGATGCAGACAACCAAGAGGAATTTGTAGTCAATTCACCTATTGACAGGGAAACATTTGCAACCAAACAAAAAGAGGATAAATCTTTAAAAAAATTTTTTAAGTTGGTTGATAAAGTTGACAATCTATCCTCAGGTAATAATAACAAACATTGTTTTGTTATTAAAAATGACATATTGATTAGATGTTTTAATGACAAATCACAAATGAAACAACAAGTTATGGTCCCATATACTTTTAGACGGTACATTCTTCAACATGCACATGACTCACATTGTGCTGGACATATGGGATATACTCGAACACGATCTCGAGTACTGTCTTCATTCTTTTGGCCAGGGGTGTCAAGAGATATTTCGCAGTATGTACGTTCCTGTACTACATGCCAAGAAGTGAAAGCACGTGGAGCTTTTCACACGGCGCCTATTCAGGCTTGCGATATCTCAGTGAGACCTTTTGACAAGATGGCAATAGACATTATTGGTCCATTGCTACCATCGGCCAGAGGACATAGATTCGTCCTTACGTGCATTGATTTGTGCACACGATGGCCAGAAGCTATCCCATTAAAGACCACCACTACCACAGATGTAGCTGATGCACTACATCTCATCTTTTCTAGAATAGGGTTTCCTAGAAAACTTTTATCAGACCATGGGTCACAGTTTATATCTGACACCATGAAGGAAGTCATGAAAACTTGGGACATTGATAGGAATTTAAGTAGTATTTATCATCCGATGAGTAATGGTGCGGTTGAAAGACTTAACCGTACACTTAAACAACTACTACATAAGGTTACTGCTAAGCACCCTCATGACTGGGACAGAGCACTCCCAGCTGTTCTATTTGCTTATCGGGAGGTACCGCATGAACAAACTGGCTTCTCTCCCTTTGAATTAGTTTTTGGTGCTCCCCCAAGAGGTCCTATGGGACTAATAAAAAACTTATTAATTGACGAGGAGATGACTCAGGACACTCAGTCATCTTACGAGTACGTAATTAATCTTCGGAAGAACATTATTGAGTCTTGCCAGTTGGCAACAGCTTCTTCTGAGGCTGCAAAAGCTAAGGCTCGATCTCTACAAAATAGGTCTCGACGATTACGCCAATTATTCCCAGGCGACGAAGCTTATGTGTTACTTCCTCACTATAACAATAAATTATTGATATCTTGGAATGGTCCTTACAAAGTCATTGATAAAATTTCCGACGTTGATTACGTCTTAGATATCAGGGGACACAAAAAGATATTTCATATTAACATGCTCAAGCAATTTCATACACGTCCTGAACACTTACAGTCAATTTTTCATGAACTAGATGACAACACAGTATCCACTTGTCATTATTCTAACTTATCTGTCATCCAGGAAGAAGAATCTTCTTTTCCTGAGGTACAGTTACCGTTACCTGTACCAGTAGTTCAACCTACTGAATCTTGGCGGGATGTAACCATCTCTTCAACGGTTACACCGCAACAGCGTCTACAGATTGCTAATCTATTACAATCTTATCCAGATGTGTTGACCGACGTTCCGGGTCGCACATCGGCTATCAGTCATGACATTACTCTCAATGACGATACACCTATTCGTGTACATCCCTATTCTGTTCCTTTACATTTCCTTGCTAAAACTACTAAGGAACTTGAACAGATGTTGTCTCTGGGAATCATTGAGACTAGTAATTCGCCATTCTCTTCTCCATTAGTGATTGTCCGGAAGAAGGACAATAACATCAGACTATGTGTTGATTATAGAAAATTAAATGCTAAGACTATAGTTGACAGCGAACCACATCCACTTATTGACGACTTACTACCACGTCTATCCAACGCAACTATATTTAGTAAGATAGACTTAACTAAAGGTTATTGGCAGATACCACTGACCGAAAAGGCTAAGTACTACACCGCATTTTCCACTCCACAAGGTCTATACCAGTGGAATGTGATGCCTTTTGGGCTTGTTAATGCGCCAGCTACCTTCATTCGCCTGATGCGACAAATTTTATCAGGTAGACCAGACGTTATTACATATATTGACGACATATGCTTGTTTAGTTCGTCGTTTGAGGAACATGTTTTGGGACTTAGATATGTTTTCGATACTCTAAGGAATTATCATCTAACTGCTAAACCTACAAAGGTGCAAATCGCGTGTAATGAGATAACCTTTTTGGGACATATCATTGGATCGGGATATATCCGAACGTTACCTAGTACAGTCTCCAAAATTCTAAACATAGCAGTTCCTCAGACGAAGAAACAGGTCAGGAGTTTGTTAGGACTTGTTCAATATTACAGTAGATTCATACCAAACTTGTCATCCATCACGGCTGTATTGTCTTCATTGTTAAAAAAAGATATGCCGGTGAAGGTGACATGGACTGGTACATGCAATGAAACTTTCAACAAAATTATAAATTTGTTCTCGCATGAACCAATTTTAAGACTTCCCGATGCTTCCAAAAGATTTTTCTTACGAACAGATGCTAGTAACTACGGCATTGGTGCATGCCTGCTCCAGAACCATGATGGCATTCTACATCCTACCTTATACATATCAAGAAAGCTGAAGCCGGCAGAAACAAAGTATTCAACAGTCGACAAGGAACTTTTATCTGTGATCTGGGCAATAACCAAACTTGAAAAATTCTTGCTCGGTGCTCCCTTCACCATACAGACGGACCAACGTGCTGTAGCATCCTTGCGTCGATCGAATCATAAAAGCCAGAAACTCGCCAGATATTCAATCATCCTACAGCCATTCGAGTTCTCCATTGAACACATACCTGGCACTGAAAATTGTGTGGCAGATGCATTGTCACGTAATCCTATTGACGACGAATAATCAACATTGACACTCTTAAACTATTTCAATCAGCACTACATTGGATTGAACGAAGTATCAACTATAAAGGAACTAACCTTGCCTTCAATTTAAACTTTATATACACTATATGCATCACAGAATTGAACTACAAGACAATCAAGGTATATATACTGACATTCGAACTTCGTCTAATGTCCATACACGATATACGAATATCATTGATCAATCATGGAACAATATCTGACGACAAGTCGAACTTATTATCCTAGGTGCACTTAATTCTTGGATGCTGGGATAAATGACATTTCTTTCCAACGTAAACGTTTGAACATTTTTGCCTAAAAGAATTCATCAGGATCAAGACTACGGATGGATCATCATATCCTATACTAATTAATTAGTTAACTTAACTTCTTAATTGAATTATTATCAATAAAATGAAATGTGAGAAAAAAATGAAATGAAAGAACAAAAAAAAAAGAGAACGAAATATAAAAAGAAGAAATTATGAAAAGAAAAAAATAAATCTCACACAAGTATTAGATTAATAATTTTTTTTAATGTACCTATACATTATTTAGTTAGTTAAATTAGATAGTTATTATTCACTAACACTTAACACACACAATTAAGTTAAAACTTATATTCGAATTTCTTTCTATTTCTTCTCACTTATTTTGTCTTTTTCTTCTCTCATAACATCGCGTTACATTAGAACCTTAATAATTTAACTCTTAATTTAATTAATTAATTTAATTTTAATTAGTCAAATTAATTCCTATATGACATACTAATACGACAGACCTTACTTTAATTTAATTTTATCATTCACTATTAACATTGGACATTTATTTAGTTGATATAATAATATGTATAATATTGATATATAATGTGATTTATGTTAGATGACTATGACAAATAGTTAGTTGACACGACCGCAACACGGTTCTACTCAGAACATCGTCGGCCATATGTCACAATTGTGTTAAATTTTTTTTTGAAAAATTGTTAAGTCGGATAGATATTGAAAAAAAAAATCTATCGATTTTTTTTCCCCCGGTGTACAGGGAATTGTTACGGTATATGATATTAACGCCGTCTGCTAAAGGTTACCAGACGTGCAATTGTAAAGGTTAAGACATTTAATATATTGCGATAGATGTTTCAATTACTGAACGCTTCATACACGATCGATTATGACGTGTATAGCGTTGTTTAGGTCACAGTCGGTAACTAAGAAACGCTACCCTTTTGTACTTGACCGCAAAGCTGAATAGCTGCGTTTTTCTAACCTTCCAATTCGATGGCATGATATAGCCATTTTATGTGTATTTATGATGGACCAGGGTCAGTCCTAAAACTCTATATAAGAGGGAAATTATTGGAGGTTAGTATTTAACTAGAATTCTCGGAAGGAGAAGAATAATCGTCAAATTCTTATGAATTATTCAGACTCGCAGTCTCACTGTCGGCAGGTAGCCATGTCTATCTGCTCGTGCATATAGCTGTGATGTTCTGACGACAATACTGCATTGTATCCTCATAACGGACATTGACACATAACCAGCAGTCTACGTTGTTGATAAATTTATGCATGACTTATATGGACTTACGCTCTACCCCTATTGGAATTGATCATCATGTATGTATCACTGTGAATAAATGTATGGACTCAATGAACCGACTTATCACGTCAATGGAATTACAAGTTCAATATAATTGCAACTTTCAAATGTTTGCTCACACGTTTTTCTACCCCACCCCGCATTCGCGTAAAGCAACACCAATTGACACGATGAAAATCTTGAATGAAACCATATAAGAACTCAACTAACATGGCCAGAATTTATAACCACTTTATTGACATTATATGGAACATTGCTGTCAAATTGAATGTTCCAGAACAACAGAGAAGATCGCCTTCAACAACCGCCTACCCGCTAATCTGGGGCTAGAACTTGAACAAACACTCATACATTTAGTTTGAGGTGTAACTGCTGTTGTGTTATTCTATGGAGTGCAAGATTTTTTCACAATCGGTAAGTGAGAGCAAGATGAGTGAAGGCCTTTGCTAGCGCGTGTATGAATGACAGGAAATTAATTCTTTTGTGTGACCATTTTGTTAACTTGCTTACCTAGTAATATATATCTTTTCTGTATACCCTACTTTGTTCCTTTAAGTGGGATAGTTGATAATTTGTTAACTCTGTTTAAAACCACCTCCTTTCCATTTGCTTAGTAAAGGGAAGAACAGCTGGGAAGAACAGGTTTTTTTTTTCTATCACCTATACCTAATTTTGTAACACCTCTTTCAGAGTAATTAACTTCACTGTTAGGTTAACGTACCTATGTTCCTGATATTATCTATCTCTGGACTGGGTAGCTTTGTCTAATAAGCGGGAAGGGCTTAGTCGATACCAATCTTCTTCACCCCTTCCAAACTTGTTATTTGCATTTGTGTACTTATGATAATTTATGTAATATCTGATATTTTTAGTGATTGATGTTTAAAGTGAATAAAATCACATAAACTCATTTAGTTCTGTGTGTTGGATATACCCAAAGCCCAACTTTTCCCCTTATTCGTTTAATATAGTTTGTATCTACATCGTCTGTGTGTGTGAAAAACACCAAATCGGTGTGCGCGCAGATGCGAGTCTGGAAAACTGGCAAATAATTGTTTGACCAGGAGAGCGGAAGAGAAGATTGAGAGAAGCGATTTGTCGTAAATAAGTCTGTCTTTACTCTCCTCCAGCACGCTGTGAAGCAACTATTTAATATCTACATTTTCTATCACTGAGCTTTCCATCATCATTTTTCACTCTAAACCGGACCACTTTTTCTAAGACTCTTTTCTCTCAAAATAAATTTACGACAATATTTGGCCGGCTCGCCGGGATAATTTTGAGATACATTTGAGGCAATCGCATAGCCGGGATAAAGATATTTTGAGTCTGATTTAGTTTGGGTCTAACTAGGTAGAGTGTGAATGATTTGTCTTTGTGAATTAGGGAAATAAATAAATAATTACACCCCTAGACAAACGTTCTTTAAGTATTTGGGTTGTCCACACAGCATATTTACAGGTTGTTTTCTCTCCACAGCAGTAGAAAGTACAGATAAACAAATATATTTGCTATTATAATTATCCTCTGGCGGAGATAATTCAATTTCTTTCTTTATAAAAGTTGCTGGGATTGCGTGATTGTTTTACAGTCACTAAGGTTTTTGAAGTTAAAAAGAGTTGAGCTTAGCTAAAGACGGATTGTTCTGATTTTTAAAAATTAAGTTAACAACGTCTTATCTCAATAATTGACTTTGGGGACGGAGTTTGTTGTCAGAGATTAAAAATTTAGGGGAAAATTTTTTTTTCTTTTAAATTGTTTTAATATAAATTTTTCTCGACTGTTGGTAAAAGTAGATTCTTTTCCAGTGTAACTTACCATTTAGTGGCATAGTCGCTTGCGTTTAGAGCCTTAATTGCCAGATAATAGCAGCGATAAGTTTGCACAGTCCAGGTAGGAGGTAACACAGGTAAATTTGTACTTGTGTTTTTTTTTCTCGTAGCGGTTCAGAGTTCCTCCCTTTCGCGTTTCTTCTTACTAGTTTGCTAAGCATACTTCATCTTATTCTTTAACAATGGCAGAGAGGATAAAGATGAGGTCCATTTTGAGGTTGGAAGCGAAAGAGGCAGGATTAGATGCAGAAGCTGCAAACGCGTTTATTAACCAGGAATTGGAAATATATGACGCGGAGCAACAGAGAGCCGAAGCTGAGAGGAAGGCGGAGCAACAGAGAGCCGAAGCTGAGAGGAAGGCGGAGCAACAGAGAGCAGAAGCTGAGAGGAAGGAAGAGAAAGAAAGAACAGAGAGGAGAGAAGCCCAGGAGAGGGCAGATAAGAAAGAAGCGGAAGAACGTCTTTTGGAACAGAAGAAAATTGAAGCAGAGATGGAAACTCGCAGAGAGAGAGAGAGAGAGACAAGGAAAGACAGCATCAACTGGCGCTTAAGGCTCTAGAGAGTCGGGGCGCCTCTACTTCGACTAACGGAGAGCCGTCTTCGCCCCAGTCTCAATCAATGGACCTCTCCAGTACTCAATCTGCCCAATTAACTGCCATGTCGTTTTCTTTAGAATCTTTTCCTAGCCCTAACGAAAAAATTGACAGCTACCTAGAAAAATTCGAGAGACTCGCGAATCTTTATGGGTTAGAGAGTACCCGCTGGGCGCTCAAACTTTCAACGTCACTGAAAGGCAATGCTTATGACGTGTACACAAAGCTGGGACCGAATCAACATGATTACGACATGTTGAAAAAGGCCTTACTACAGCAGTTTGAGATGACTGCCCGAAAGTTTCTGCAGTTGTTCAGAAACAGCCGAAAAGAGAGCACGGAAACATTTCCCCAGTTCTCTTCACGTCTCACGGGTTATCTGACAAAGTGCATTGAATTATCTGACCTACCTCTTTCATATGAGGGACTCCTCGAACTTGTTCTTGTGGAGCAGATAAAATCCACTTTGTCGAATGAAACACGTAGATTTTTGGCGGAACAGGGGGCAGTCAGGCTTGAAGACATACTCAATAAAGCCGAACGCTATAGCAATGCAATGGCCGAACTTCCCAGCACTAAACGTAAACCCACCGATGAGCCATCTCGAAAACAGAATCTAGAGCAGGCATCCTATTCTTCCACTTCCTCTCAACATTATAACCAACGAGATAACAATACCCAGAGACCCCCCCAGGAAAAATCGAAATTCTACAAAACCCGATACCCCCCAACACAAATTCTGATCAACCCAACAAGCCTACGTGGCAGCGCGGCCACCAAGGTCAAGGAAAAGGGAAGACCCCTACACCAGGAACGTCTGATCAGGGCAAACAAACCGGTGCAAACCGCATTGGATGTTTGCATACAGCCTCGAAAGGTAGAGTCAATGTCAGTGATTCTCAACCTGAGGGGGACCGACCCTCAACTCGAGGAACTGTAATTTTGAACGGTACTTCTACTACTTGTCTTTTTGACACTGGATTAAGTTTTGATTGTATTGTCGCTAGGCACCTAGTCAAACCCGGTCAGGAGACAGAGGAAACCGTCAAACTTAGTGTTGTTTTCAGGAGTGATGCACCCAGGACGCTTCCTATCGCACTGGTAGAAATACACTCTGACTTTGTCAGAGGAGTTATTAAAGCGGCCATAATGGATGATCCGATCTACCCAGTTATCCTGGGATGTAGATATGTGTTCATTGGGAGACCTAAGGAGCCGATTGTGGCAGCGGTAACCACAAGAGGGCAAGCCAAGAAGGAGAGGGAGCCTGCGCCAAACTTGTTGCCGAATGAACTGAAGGAGGCGCAACAAAAGGACCCTACTCTGGCGCCCTGCTTTAAAAAACTGCCCATGGCTAAGGACCCCAGACACAACGGAGACATTTTTTCTAAGGATGGTGTATTGTATCGTAGAACGGGCAACCCGGACACGGGGAATAACCAGCTCCTAGTACCGACGCAGTACAGAAACCAGATCTTAGAAATGGGGCACTCTCTTCCCTTTAGCGGACACATGGGACAAAACGCCACTATTCAGCGAATAAAAAACCACTATTGGTGGCCAGGAATGAACTCTGACATTGTCAGGTATGTGAAATCCTGCGCCCAGTGCCAACGGGTAGCACCCAAGCACTTGACACCCCCAGTACCTATGGGGCAAATGCCAATAGTAGGGACTCCATTTGAACGGGTTGCTGTCGACATTATTGGTCCTCTGGAAAAGACCAAAAGAAGGAACAGGTTCATCCTGACCTTAGTTGACACTTGCACTATGTGGGCCGAAGCCGTACCGCTACCATGCACTAATTCCAAGCATGTCGCAGAAGCCCTTGTGCAAATTTTTACACGGTTGGGATTCCCTCAACAAGTTTTGACGGACAATGGATCCCAATTCCGTAGCCTGTTAATGGAGGAGATCTTTAAGATCTTGAGGGCCAAACATATCCACACAAGTCCCTACCATCCGGCCGGAAATGGGCTCGTGGAACGTTTTAACGGTACCCTCACCATGATGTTACGTAAGCTGGGTCAGGAGAAACCGGAAGACTGGGACCAATATATATCGGCTGCCTTATTCGCCTACCGAGAGGTACCCCAAGCGTCTACGGGTTTTGCGCCAGCTACACTTTTATTTGGCAGACCTATTAAGGGGCCACTAGAAGCCTTACTTCGGTCCCTGACAGACCAGAAGGCTGACGAGACAGTCGTCTCTGCAAGCAAGTATGTATCTGAGCTTAAGGAAAGGCTAAAGCTAGGATGGGATCTAGCTACTACCAACCTTAAGAAAGCCCGCGCTAAAATTACTAAAAGATACAACAAAGCTGCAAAAGAGAGAGAACTACAACCAGGGGAGAAAGTCCTATTGCTACTTCCAACCGGAAGCAATAAACTTCGCATCGGATGGCAAGGACCGTTTACCGTCCTTAAAAAGATCTCACGTACCAACTACAAGATCTCCATCAAAGGAAAGGAGAAGGTCTTCCACATAAATCTGCTAAAGAAATATTTGGAAAGACCGGTGCCATCCTCCGAGCATCTCCTGGCTGTCGCCATAGCAACGGAAGACGAGGAAGATGATGATGGTTGCATGGAGTATCCATTGCAACCCACAGAATCCTTTAAAGATGTCAAGTTCGGCGACAATCTCTCACCAGAACAACAAACAGAAACCAGGGCTCTACTAAAACAGTACAGTGCAGTCTTAACGGATGTACCTGGTCGAACAAATCTCATTGAATTTGATATGAAATTAACAAACGAGACCCCTGTTCAAACCAGAGTTTACCCCATCCCGTACGCTAAAGCTGATGCACTTCGCGGAGAGAAATAGACAAGCTGCGTCAGGCAGGAATTATCAGTGAGTCTACATCTCCTTACAGCTCGAGTGTAGTGCTGTTGCAGAAGCCCAATAAGGAAGTTCGGCTGTGCATTGATTACAGGTTGCTAAACGCTGTAACGGAATTCCAGCCCGAACCTCTCCAAACTGTTTCTGAGTTGTTCACCAAGCTCAGCAAAGCAAAGATCTTCTCCAAGATTGACCTCAGCAAAGGTTATTATCAAATACCAGTCAAGGAGGAAATTAAACCTTTGTTAGCTTTCAGCACTAGTGAAGGACATTACACATTTAACGTGATGCCGTTCGGTTTGCATAACGCACCAGGAGTGTTCACCAGGATGATGAGGAAGCTTCTACAACCTTTGCAAAGTCCCCATATCCATAATTTCATGGATGACATCTTAATTGCATCGGAAACCTATGAAGAACATATTGCTACGGTTGCTATGCTCCTCAGGAGACTACAGGAAACGGGTCTTACAGCCAGACCTAGCAAATGTCTCATCGGGTTTGAACAGTTAGACTTCCTGGGGCACACTATTTCTCACGGATGCAGTTGGCCTATTAAGAAGAACGTGGAGAAAATAGTGGCAGCAAAAAGACCCCGAACGAAGAAAGACGTACGTTCCTTCATATCGCTATGTGCATACTATCAGAAGTACATCCAGAACTTCAACGGACTGACGGCACCGCTGACTGACCTCACAAAGAAAGGTTGTCCTGATAAGGTCATATGGGATCAAAAGTGCGAACACGCGTATAGCACTTTGAAAGGACAGTTGTCTGCATACCCCATTTTGAGGTTGCCTGACCTCAAGAAACCTTTTGTACTGAGAGTCGACGCGTCAGGTCAGGGCATCGGGTCAACACTGCTTCAAGCCGATGACAGCGACCTGAACATGCTATTTCCAGTTGCCTATGGCAGTCGGAAATTAAATAAAGCGGAACGGAACTACAGCGTAGTTGAAAGGGAATGTCTTGCTCTGATTGACGGTATCAGACGCCATCATGAGTTTCTTTATGGTACATCTTTCACGGTGCAAACAGACCACGCTCCGTTAGCATTTCTTGGTGCCAATAAAGAATTTAACGCTAGGATCATGCGTTGGGCCCTCCTTTTAAGCGTTTATTCTTTCAAAGTGGAATATATTCCGGGAAGACAGAATGTCGGGGCTGATTTCCTGAGTAGAAACTGGTCTACAGAGGAAGAAGAGCAAACTGAAGATACCACTCATCCTAAAATCACCAATCAGGTCACCTCCATTGTCAAAAAATGAAACATGAAAAATGGTTTCATGTCTAAAAGTGGGGACGATTGTGACGTACGTCTAGTTTGACAAGTGAATTCTCCCTGATATGATGGATGATTTAAAGGGACTTTTAGCTTTTCATAACATTAGAACCCCTGAACATTTGTTGTAACTTTTCGTTTGCCAGAACTCATTCCACCGGGACTCATTTAGTAGGCGGCACGAGATCAAAGAGTCAGACTGAGGGATTTTAGGGGAGACTATCGGCGCTATCAAAGACAGTAGTGGTCCCTGATACGAGACGCAGTTGCTTGCCGCTATTTTCGCGTCTCGGTGTCAATCGAGGAACCGAGCGAACGGGGGAAAGCGAAACGGGCAGCAGCGAGCGGATACGAAGACCAGGGTGCGGTTTCTTCTCTTGATTTGGCGGTCAGATCCCCAAAAGTTCGTGAGATCAAATAAGTTGTCAAGTTTATCATGTCCCACTCAACTTACATTCCATTTTAGCTAAATAGACCATTAGGACTAGACACGTTATCACTCGCTGGCCAGACTTTTACAGAAGCACTAGCTTTATTGAAATCTGGTTATAGATTTTCCCCTGGATTTTATATATATATTTGCAGTGTTTTCTATTCTGTGCAAAGCGGTAATATATATTGTGTAAAGTGATCAGTGGTCTAGTTCAGTCATTCTATTTCAATGGATTTTGTGTTAATTTAAATCTATTAAATTAAACCATCTCAATAGTTCCAGTGGTAAATATAATGATCTATCTATTATATTATTTCAAAAGATAATAGATGCTTAAATTAACTTTTAAAGTCGCGAAGGAATTTATAATTAATAAATTCAGTTAAGTCCTAGTTTTATAGATGTGTGTTTTTTAACCACTAGAATTCGCGCAGTGTTTATTAAATACATAATTAAATACTCGAGTGTATTATAGGCTTAACGGGAATTCATCGCGCTTTAGAAGGTTATTTGTTTTCGGTATATTACATGTCTTTTTTTTTTCTTTCATACAGAGTGATCGTAACCTGTGCGATCCCAGCATTAAGAAAGCAATAAAGAAATCAATCTAAGCAAGGCAAAGCATAAACAGTGTGTAGAGTTCCCCTGACGCAGAACTTGTTGAGACTGTGTAAATTTTTAATCTTTGAGGCGATTCTATGTTTGGAATTCCGCTATCTAACTTATAGCAAAGAAAGCACACCCAAAGACAAATTTAACGCACCATCAAACAACTTAAGTCGTAACGGGAAGAAGAACACTGGCCCGAGCTTTGTTAGTTTACTGACACAGAGAGATAATTCATAATTTCCTGAACAGTGATGTGACTAGTTTTCTCACTGGACTTAAACCATACCTCACGGATAAAGTGTACCAGCACGCGTAAGAATTTTATTATCAGCGGCATAGTCAAATAGACCACACCATCCTCACCCCGGTATCAGAGACCGTGCCCTCCCATAGAAACTGTTATTAAGAAAAGAGACACAACTACAGATTCATTTTCCAGCGATTACGGGATCCTTTTATGTGCTGACCGCCTACCCGCTAATCTGGGGCTAGAACTTGAACAAACACTCATACATTTAGTTTGAGGTGTAACTGCTGTTGTGTTATTCTATGGAGTGCAAGATTTTTTCACAATCGGTAAGTGAGAGCAAGATGAGTGAAGGCCTTTGCTAGCGCGTGTATGAATGACAGGAAATTAATTCTTTTGTGTGACCATTTTGTTAACTTGCTTACCTAGTAATATATATCTTTTCTGTATACCCTACATTGTTCCTTTAAGTGGGATAGTTGATAATTTGTTAACTCTGTTTAAAACCACCTCCTTTCCATTTGCTTAGTAAAGGGAAGAACAGCTGGGAAGAACAGGTTTTTTTCTATCACCTATACCTAATTTTGTAACACCTCTTTCAGAGTAATTAACTTCACTGTTAGGTTAACGTACCTATGTTCCTGATATTATCTATCTCTGGACTGGGTAGCTTTGTCTAATAAGCGGGAAGGGCTTAGTCGATACCAATCTTCTTCACCCCTTCCAAACTTGTTATTTGCATTTGTGTACTTATGATAATTTATGTAATATCTGATATTTTTAGTGATTGATGTTTAAAGTGAATAAAATCACATAAACTCATTTAGTTCTGTGTGTTGGATATACCCAAAGCCCAACTTTTCCCCTTATTCGTTTAATATAGTTTGTATCTACATCGTCTGTGTGTGTGAAAAAACACCAAATCGGTGTGCGCGCAGATGCGAGTCTGGAAAACTGGCAAATAATTGTTTGACCAGGAGAGCGGAAGAGAAGATTGAGAGAAGCGATTTGTCGTAAATAAGTCTGTCTTTACTCTCCTCCAGCACGCTGTGAAGCAACTATTTAATATCTACATTTTCTATCACTGAGCTTTCCATCATCATTTTTCACTCTAAACCGGACCACTATTTCTAAGACTCTTTTCTCTCAAAATAAATTTACGACAGTTGCCTGTAGGACCCTTAAGAGTAATAGGTCGCCTGATGCTCCCAAGTACTTAACCATTTCTGGTGTTATACCATCATGCCCTGCTGCTTTGCCCATCTTGATTTTCTCCAGTGCTGCCTTCAGTTCTTCCATCTTTTTGTCATCTTCATCACCATTTGTTTCCTCCTCTGTGCTAGTGGTTATCATTTCTAATGCTTGACCTTGCTCACCATCAAGGAGTTCTGAGAAATATTCTTTCCATCTTTCCATTACTTCCTTCGGGGCAGTAAGCAATTTGCCTTGCTTGTCCTTTATAAATTTGAGAGGGCATTGTTTTTTCCTTCCTCGTGTTCTTTAGGGTCTTATAGAACAATTTCTGGTTTTCTTGTGCATCTTTTTCTAGCTTTTCTCCAAATTCTTCCCAGGACTTCTGTTTTGCAGCTAGCACCTTGTTCTTTGCTTCTGTTCTGAGTATCACATATTCTCTATATTTCTCTGTGTTTTTAGCTCCTAAGTATTGTTTCCATGCCATTTTCTTCTCTTATTTTCTCTTTGACTTCCTCTGTCCACCAAGGTGTCCTCTTTCTCTTGTTCCCAAGTCGGACCTCACCACATGCTTCTGCAGCAGCTATCTTTATGATGTCTTTGAATTTAAGCCACAGGGTTTCCAAGTCACCAGGTTGTTCTTCTGTGTTTCTCACCGCTGTAGCAATAAGCCCCTGATATCTGGTCTTAATTTCTGGCTCTCTCATCTTGTAGGTCTTAATGCTCATTTCTTCCGTTCGTTTACTTGGTTTCTTGCGTGATGCTGGGCAGTTCCTAGGCTGAGCAACTCTTTCAGTTGTTCTTTTGATTGTAAGCAGGTAGTGATTACTTCCAATCTCTGGCCCCCTCCAGACTCTAGCATCCCGGACATATTTGAATGAGTTCCTCCTAACAATGGCATAGTCGATCACTGACTTCTCATTCTTTGTTGGTTCACACCTAGTGTATGCATGTATGCGCTTATGGGGGAACTTTGTGTTGGTAATGATCAGATTCTGCTCACTGCAGAATCTAAGGAGTCGCTTTCCATTGTCATTGAGAGTATCTTCTCCATATCTTCCGATAACTCCACCCCATCTAGCATGGTCATTTCCAACTCTGGCATTGAAATCTCCGAGCATGATAATTGCATCTAGGCAGTCATCCACTGTCCTTTGAAGCAGCTCAAAGAATTCCTCCTTGACCTCTGCTCTCTCATCCTCATTTGGCCCATACACTATGACCAGGTTGACTGTGGTTTCTCCTTCTTTTAGTTTTACAACCATAATGCGCTCCGAGACAAAGTTCCATCCCTTGATACTATCTTTCAGGTTTTTGGCCACAATGCAACCCACGCCCCCTTTATCTCTTTCAGATGTGGGTACACCACTGTATAGCAGCGTGTTGCCATCGAGATCCATGACTCCTTGTCCCTTTTTCTTTGTTTCCGTAATAGCCAGGATTTCTAGTTTTGCTTTCCTCATCTCTTCCACCAGCTCCTCTTCTTTCCCATTTATACTTCTTGTGTTCCAAATTCCATAAGTCGTAGTCCGTAGTAAGTTATAAGTATAGTAATCCAATAAAAATTGTCACAGCTCTTTGGAGGAGAGAAAGATTTTTTTTTATTTTATGGATCTGTTTATTTTTACCAACTTATTAGCTTACTCTATTTGTGTGGGTCTCCCCCCTCCTTCCCCACAGACACGAAGGGTATAATGGAAGTCAGTAGTTTAGGTAGAAGACACTCAGCTAATCCTTTTTCTAAATTTCCTTTTTGATTTAAAAAAAAAATCTTATCCAAGTAGGCCTAATAGTCTTATCAGAAATTTTTACTCTAAGAGATAGTAATGAAATATGGTATTTGCAAGTGTGAACACAGTCCTATTTCGCACTGTCATACGGGACCGCTTGGTCACTACCCACCACTGCGCGCGTTAAAATTACCCAGCGCAAACAGTTTAAAAAAAAAAAAAATTTTTTGTTCACTCACGATCTCTCGCGGAAACTCTATTTACCTCTCGCTGAACCCTCGGGTTTCGGGGAACCGCGGTTCAGAAACCGAGCACTAACTAGTTGCAGCAGTGAATAATACACGCACACAGCTGTATTACTGCAGAGTAGAGACGATGGCAACATAAAGTATTATGTAATAGCCGAAACAAAAGTCCTGCTGTACTTTCCGGGACTTAAAAATGAATAGAACTACTGCACCTTTAACCATGACGTACAAGGTGAAGATGTTCATATATATATATATATATATATATATATATATATATATATATATATATATATATATATATATATATATATATATATATATATATATATATATATATATATATATAATAGCTGTAAGTACCCGGTGTTGTCTAATATTGTCCTCCCAGCGGACTCTGGGTCGTCCTGGGGGTCTGGATCCCTGGCTCTTTGTTTCCCATGCTTGTCGTGGTAGCCGATCTTCTCCCATTCTGCAGACATGGCCAAACCATCTTAGTTGGGACTGTTCTACTTGGGTCTGCAGGGGGTGGGATTTTAGGCCTTGACGTATCGTCTGGGTGCGGACCATGTCTCTTCCTGTTACTTCAACCACCTTCCTCAGATACCTCATTTCTGAGGTTTGGATCTGGCTTTTGTGGGTTGTAGTCATTGCCCATGACTCGCATCCATATGTCAAGACTGGGACATAGTGGAGCGGTATACAGCCATCTTCGTTTTCTTACCAACCTCTCTCTTGCTGAGGAATCCTCGATTTATGGCCTGAAAAAGTCTCCCAGCTTATACATAATAGTTTTTTTTTTTTTGGTCACGTTGATTGTGACATATCATTTTGTGGATTTTATGGAGTTAATTTAATGCATCTGTGTTAATTTATTTTAAAGTTTCATTGAACCCGCTAGCTATGAACAAAAATACGTACATCTCAGCGTTTTTATCATTCCCTTCTTTAAGCCTTCAGAAGAGTTTTTCTTTTAAAGAGTTCGAACATCCTAACAAATTAGAAATGTAAACGATAGTGTCAAAATCCTAACTAATTACAAATGTAAACCATACTGCCAAAATCCTAACTAATTACAAATGAAAACCAAACTGTCGAAATCCTAACTAATTAAACATGTGAACGATGCTACTGTCAAAATCCTAATAAATTGGAACTGTAAACGATACTGAACTCCGCCAATGCCGGTCCCAAGCCCGGATGAAAAAGGAGGAGGGCGGCCTGCATGGAGGCCGTAAGGAGGCAGCCCCTCCACCATGCAAAGGCACAACAGGCCAATCACCTGTTTGCTTTAAATCATGATTACGCGAACTACAAGAGAGAAAACCGGACTGATTCTAAAGGCGACAAACTGGAACGGACTACGGACTACGACTTATGGAACTTGGAACACAAGAAGTATAAATGGGAAGGAAGAGGAGCTGGTGGAAGAGATGAGGAAAGCAAAACTAGAAATCCTGGCTATAACGGAAACGAAGAAAAAAGGACAAGGAGTCATGGATCTCGATGGCAACACGTTGCTCTACAGTGGTGTACCCATATCTGAAAGAGCTAAAGGGGGCGTGGGTTGCATTGTGGCCCAAAATCAAAAAGATAGTATCAAGGGATGGAACTTTGTCTCGGAGCGCATTATGGTTGTAAAACTAAAAGAAGGAGAAACCATAGTCAACCTGGTCATAGTGTATGGGCCAAATGAGGATGAGAGAGCAGAGGTCAAGGAGGAATTCTTCGAGCTGCTTCAAAGGACAGTGGATGACTGCCTAGATGAAGTTATTATGCTTGGAGATTTTAATGCCAGAGTTGGAAATGACCATGCTAGATGGGGTGGAGTTATCGGAAGATATGGAGAAGATACTCTCAATGACAATGGAAAGCGACTCCTTAGATTCTGCAGTGAGCAGAATCTGATCATTACAAACACAAAGTTCCCCCATAAGCGCATACATGCATACACTAGATGTGAACCAACCAAGAATGAGAAGTCAGTGATCGACTACGCCATTGTTCGGAGAAGCTCATTCAGATATGTCCGAGATGCAAGAGTCTGGAGGGGGCCAGAGATTGGAAGTGATCACTACCTGCTAACAATCAAACGAACAACTGAAAGAGTTGCTCAGCCTAGGAACTGCCCAACATCACGCAAGAAACCAAGTAAACGAGCAGGAGAAATGAGCATTAGGACCTACAAGCTGAGAGAGCCAGAAATTAAGACCAGATATCAGGGGCTTATTGCTACAGCAGTGAGCAACACAGAAGAGCGACCTGATGACTTGGAAACCCTCTGGAATAAATTCAAAGACATCATAAAGATAGCTGCTGCAGAAGCATGCGGTGAAGTCCGACTTGGGAACCAGAGAAAGAGGACACCTTGGTGGACAGAGGAAGTCAAAGAGAAAATAAGAGAGAAGAAAATGGCATGGAAACAATACTTAGGAGCTAAAAACACAACAGGACAAATGGAAAAATATAGAGAAATTGTGACACTCAGAACAGAAGCAAAGAACAAAGTGCTAGCAGCAAAACAGAAGTCCTGGGAAGAATTTGGAGAAAAGCTAGAAAAAGATGCACAAGAAAACCAGAAATTGTTCTATAAGACCCTAAAGAACATGAGGAAAGAAAAACAATGCCCTCTCAAATTTATAAAGGACAAGCAAGGCAAATTGCTTACTGCCCCGAAGGAAGTAATGGAAAGATGGAAAGAATATTTCTCAGAACTCCTGGATGGTGAGCATGATGAAGCATCAGAAATGATAACCACTAACACAGAAGAGGAAACCAATGATGGTGAAGATGACATAAAGATGGAAGAACTGAGGGCAGCACTAGAGAAAATCAAGATGGGCAAAGCAGCAGGGCATGATGGTATAACACCAGAAATGGTTAAGTACATGGGAGCATCAGGCGACCTATTACTCTTAAAGATCCTACAGGCAGCATGGTGCAACAAGACCATACCAAAGGATTGGGAGATTGCCATCATAACACCAATTTTCAAAAGGGTGACAATCGACAATGTGGAAACCATAGAGGCATATCCCTTCTCAGTGTCCCTGGTAAAATCTACTCTAGAATCCTAGAGCAGAGACTCCGACGCCTAGCTGAGCCACAATTGGATGAGGTCCAGTGCGGATTCCGAGCAAACCGAAGTACTCAAGACCTAATCTTCACACTCAGACAGCTGAGTGAAAAGGTCCTTGAGTATAAGAGTGAGATCCATCTTTGTTTCATAGATCTGGAAAAGGCGTTTGACAGGGTCCCCTGGAGCAAACTTTGGGACTGTTTGGCAAGGAAGAATATTCCAGCACCTCTGATTCATGCTATACAGAGCTTCTACAAGTCTTGCAGAAATTATGTGAGGACAGCAAACCATAAGTCAGAAGAGTTCAGGACCACCACTGGTGTAAGGCAAGGTGATATCCTATCACCTTACCTCTTCATACTCCTTATGGACGATGTCATCAAGGCATGTAAGGAGAGAACAAGAAAGTATTCAGTGGGGTACTGGAAGATGAGACAGGTCTATATTTCGGAGCTGGCATTTGCTGATGATGTTGCCCTGATTGCTAAATCAGAGGCACATCTCCAATCCAACCTGCAAGTCTGGAAGGAAGAGCTGGAGAAGAGAGGGATGGTCATAAGCAGCTCTAAAACAAAATCCATGGTGATATCACGAGAAGAAAGAAAACATCAGATTAAGTTGGGAGAACAGGTCCTGGAGCAGGTCGACCACTTTAAATATCTCGGAGCTATTATAGACCGAAAGGGAGGCATCAAAGAAGAGTTGGCCACTCGGAAAGCAGCGGCTGGGAGACTTTTTCAGGCCATAAATCGTGGATTCCTCAGTAAGAAAGAAGTTGGTAAGAAAACGAAGATGGCTGTATACCGCTCCACCTATGTCCCAGTCTTGACATATGGATGCGAGTCGTGGGCAATGACTACAACCCACAAAAGCCAGATCCAAACCTCAGAAATGAGGTATCTGAGGAAAGTGGTTGAAGTAACAAGAAGAGACATGGTCCGCAACCAGACGATCCGTCAAGTCCTAAAATCCCATCCGCTGCAGACCCAAATAGAACAGTCCCAACTAAGATGGTTTGGCCATGTCTGCAGAATGGGAGAAGATCGGCTACCACGACAAGCATGGGAAACAAAGAGCCAGGGATCCCGACCTCCAGGACGACCCAGAGTCCGCTGGGAGGACAACATTAGACAATCTTTGAAGGACCGAGGACTAGAATGGAACCAGGCCAGGAAGAAGACAGCTGATAGAATGGTCTGGCGCTCTCTCTTCCAAACCTCTACACCTCACGGTAGAAGGGGAACGACTAAGTAAGTAAGTAAACGATACTGTAAGCACTCTGCCAATCAGACGCTCCAGCAGTTATTACCCAGGCGTTTTATGGTCACACTGTTAAAAGACCATTCTAAAATGTCCATATAAGGCTGGACGTGTAATATCTGAGGAAATTCATATGAAATAGGACACCTATCCTACGAAGCATAATATACGAGGCGATTAAGGCGAAGATGTTCATGAGGCTTGCAACTCTACAATGTAATTGCTTCAGAAACATCAACTGCAAATGTAGATGAATGTTTAGGCTCAAGCTTCCTATTTTCATGGGGCGAACTATGTATGTAATCGGGAGAACAAAGGTATCCATGTTTCGAGAACAAAGTCTTCCACGGTACTAGAATATAAAAAATAAAAAAGGAGACTGTATAAGTGGATTGAAATAATGAATAAATAAACTGGAATCATTAATCATGTGAGTCGTAAACAAATAAAGAAAACAGGTCATTGGTAAGCACTCCGAAGAAAGAAAGAAAGAATTAGGACACTAGACAACAGATAAGTAACAGGCACTCAGGAGAGTAAAACCAGATCTATTCAAATGACAACAATTACCTCCCTGAAAGAGTGAACGTGTAACAAGAGTCCTGCAGCTGGTCGTCTGTGTGGCACGTTCACACTTGATAAGTGTATTTAAAAAATAAAAAAGAGAGAGAGAACAGAAAAACAAGACAAAACACGAGAACAATAAGGCAACGACTCCCTGAAATGCAACTCAGGAAACACTAAGCGAGTGTTGCACTCTCTTTATCTCACTTGCAAAATAACTTAGGTTGAATGAAGAACAATGGGATGTGTGTGCACTTGAAAGTAATAATAATAATTCAGAGAAGCAGTAATAATCGGTAAGGGTTAGGGTTCGGTTTAAGAATCCTAAAACTAAGCGTAAATCCTAATTCTAACCCTAACGGCGTGGGCAACTTATTTTGATGAAAGCGAACGAACATTCCACCTCTCTTCATTGCAACCAGAATTCAGTGATGTGTGATCAAAATGAGTGTATTACCACCACAGAAAATACTAAGTCTCCATGTCATATCGTAATAAACAAAAAACTACTGGCTATTAAGCGTCCGATTGACAGAGTGATTAGAGCTCTGGTCTCTCACGGCAAAGGTGTCGAGTTGGATTCTCGGTATCGACACGCTTCAGTCCACCCAGCTGTAAATGGGTACCTGACTTCTCATTTGAGTTCAGAGAAAGAAAAAGCAGTGAGGAAGGGAACTAGTCACCTCACCTCTCGATGGCGGGCCTAGTAAAGTAATAATAATAATAATAATAATAATAATAATAATAGCCCCTTCAGTCATAACTGACTATGGGAATGCGCCCCGGAGGTGACAGCCCTCAGCTGCTTATTTTCCTGGTGCTCCTTTCGACGTTTTCTCCTCACCTCTGCTTCTTGTGTGAGCCTCTCTTCGCCCAATCTGAGGTGGCGCCGTAAATAGCATCGCCACTTAGTACGATCGGCAGCTTCATCCTCCCATGTTGCTGGATCCATGTCCAGTGCCCTCATATCTCTCTTGCACACATCTTTGAACCTCAGCTGTGGTCGCCCAACTGTTCTCTTGCCATCTGCTAATTGTCCGTAGAAGATATCTTTTGGGATGCGACCATCTTCCATGCGGCGAACATGGCCAAGCAAGCGAAGTCTGCGCTGTCTAAGAAGCGTATACATACTTTGAAGGCCAGCACGTGACAACACCTCGACATTTGTCAAATGCCTAGTAAAGTGAAGTCTTTAAAACGTCCTTCCCCTACGGCAGTATCTGCTATGGAACTACCTTTACCGTTTTACTGGCTATTACTGCTATTACCGCCCATGTTGATATAAGTGATCAATTCGATGTTTACATTTTGACTGGCTATTACTGCTATTACCGCCCATGTTGATTTAAGTGATCAATTCGATGTTTACATTTTGACTGGCTATTACTGCTATTACCGCCCATGTTGATATAAGTGATCAATTCGATGTTTACATTTTGACTGGCTATTACTGCTATTACCGCCCATGTTGATTTAAGTGATCAATTCGATGTTTACATTTTGACTGGCTATTACTGCTATTACCGCCCATGTTGATATAAGTGATCAATTCGATGTTTACATTTTGACTGGCTATTGCTGCTATTACCGCCCATGTTGATATAAGTTATCAATTCGATGTTTACATTTTTACTGGCTATTACTGCTATTACCGCCCATGTTGATGTAAAAGATCAATTCGATGTTTACATTTTGACTGGCTATTGCTGCTATTACCGCCCATGTTGATTTAAGTGATCAATTCGATGTTTACATTTTGACTGGCTATTACTGCTATTACCGCCCATGTTGATATAAGTGATCAATTCGATGTTTACCTATTTACTGGCTATTACTGCTATTACCGCCTATGTTGATTTAATTGATCAATTCAATGTTTACATTTTTCTGGCTATTACCGCCCATGTTGATATAAGTGATCAATTCGATGTTTACATTTTTACTGGCTATTACTGCTATTACCGCCCATGTTGATATAAGTGATCAATTCGATGTTTACATTTTGACTGGTTATTACTGCTATTACCGCCCATGTTGAAATAAGTGATCAATTCGATGTTTACATTTTTACTGGCTATTACTGCTATTACCGCCCATGTTGATATAAGTGATCAATTCGATGTTTACATTTTTACTGGCTATTACTGCTATTACCGCCCATGTTGATGTAAGTGATCAATTCGATGTTTACATTTTGACTGGCTATTACTGCTATTACCGCTCATGTTGATTTAAGTGATCAATTCGATGTTTACATTTTGACTGGCTATTACTGCTATTACCGCCCATGTTGATATAAGTGATCAATTCGATGTTTACCTATTTACTGGCTATTACTGCTATTACCGCCTATGTTGATTTAATTGATCAATTCAATGTTTACATTTTTCTGGCTATTACCGCCCATGTTGATATAAGTGATCAATTCGATGTTTACATTTTGACTGGTTATTACTGCTATTACCGCCCATGTTGATATAAGTGATCAATTCGATGTTTACATTTTCAGTTTTACTTTTGATATTTCAATGTACGTTTAAGACAAATTCATCTATTTGTGGTGTTGTTCATGCGGCATTATTCGGTGGTACATCAATTAACAATTACAGTAAAATTACAGTTGCAGAGTTAGTTTTCGCTCCCATAAGATATAATGCATAAACAGATGTTTCTTTGCTATAACTTTATTTATGTCACTTTACGGGAAAATAAATTGTATAACAACATCACACAATGATCTCAGTTAAATTGTATGTAACTGTTTGTAGTAATTTCTCATTTTATGAACCATTCGGAACAGCGGGTTAGATATGGAGAAGGGGAAAGGGGGGGGGGGTGCGTTAGCTCAATATCGTGTCGGAGATTGTGCTGATAATAACACCACGAGAACCGCATGATGGCTGATAAATGTCATATGGTGTTGACAGATGTAGCATCGTTAATTTTAGCTGACGATCAGAGCCCATCAAAGAAATGGACTTGGGTTAATGGCAACAGGAATGCGGCGTGCCATTAAATATATACATATATGTTAACCGTTACTCATATGGCTGTCATACAGCTAATCACATTAACTTAATAACGTTTTCAAAAATGAGAAAAGTAAAAAAAAATAAAAAATTGTCAGCATGTAATAGTAATTTGTATGCTAGTCAGGACGTTTTATGTTGTATAACAACCAACCTGTTGCACACACACACATACAAATTAGTTTTACACGGGCAAGGCATCAGTAAATTACAAGCTGTGTGTGTTGTTTATTGGCAAGGGTGCAGGATTCGTTATGGGAGGTCTTGGGGACACAAAGAAAGGGTAGGATTACTGTACTACCAGATATGTCGAAAGAGGCAGCTAATATGAGGTCGCACACGGGTCTGGCACCTTCATCATACCAAACAGATTGCTACAGAAACAGCCAGGGATCAGCTGCTGTAAAGCTTCATGATCCAAAGCGAGCGAAACTGGACATGATGATGCTGATGATTATGATGATGAAACAAATAACCATGACATTGTTTCTTATTTTCACTCTCCTGCGTCTACTTCTTCTTCTCTGTTTCCTTCTTATCTAACATGTTCTTCATCCTTAATGATCCACGTCCATATTGTTCTTGTAAACATGATCTTGATCTATGTATATTTTTATTTACTTTCTCTGTGTCAATGCCACCATCATTCTTATTATTATTTCTTCCACAATCATCTTTTTACTGGTCATCTATCGACCCCATGGATAACTTTTGTTCCTGAACACTTGAATTTGTTCACTTGCAACGCATCCCGTCTCTGTACTAACCTCCACTGATTCATTGTGCCTATAATGTCCAAATGTGTCCGATTTTAGATAGTGAATTCCATTGCATCACTTAATTTAAAATTATGTTTCGTATGGTGCTAATTTATTTTGCAGCATTTGGATAACAATTTAGGTAGTACAGATGCAAAGGGTTTTCGTTGTTATGTAACCCTAATCTTGAGATTCCAGCCAATCAGTGTGTGTTATTACTTACTTTCACATTTTAATGGAAAAAATATGGCAATTAGTTTCATTTCCCGCGCATATGTTCCTTGTGGTGATTTACTTTTCAATTCAGGTAGAGTGTGATTTAGTTTATTAGACTTCAATCCAGAATAAAAAGAATTTGCTGAATTATGTTTTAAACTTACCTTTTCATCCATGTTTACATATAAAGTGTATTGATCATCGTCATGTACTTTCTTACTCACTCATTCAGGCGTATATTTTTCATCCAAATTTTACTCACAAAGGCCCTGTCCTATTAAATTCAAATCGTTCATCAAGATGGTTCACTTCATTTAGTTAGTAACTTGGGGAGATATTTCTGTCTTGGTCTACTTTGCCGATCTTACGTTTTTTCGCATGTATAGATTGTACTCCACTTACGACAGGATTCCACTCGGACCACTCCACCGTAAATCGATTTGGCCGTAAGTCGGAATAATTTACAGTATGAACCATAATGAATTATATGTTAACAAATAACCTGACGGAATGCAAAACTTTGTAGGTCTGTTTTGTTACATTTTTAAATCAAATGTTACTCTTTCTTTATTATTAAATAATACATTGTACAAATTATAACATAAAACTATTGTGCAGTGATGTACGGTAAAAAGCAATGAATACTTAAATAAATAAAAATAATCATCGACTGAAAATCGAAATTACTGTAACATGATTAATTAGACAGCCGCCGTAAGTACGAGTGATCTTAAGTAAGTCGAGAACGTCGTATATCAAAATAACCTCTTGCTGCTGCTTTAACAAGACTATCATCACAATTTAACATTTAAAAAGAAAGAAACATGTCGTGAGTGATAAAATATAAGGAGGTTCGGTATGCCGAGGGCGTGCTTCGATCAAGGACAAAAGGAAAAGCTCATGTTCAATTATTCATTTGGCTCGACCCATGTTCTAATGTGCTTTGCAATTCCATCTTCAATTTTGTTTGGCTATTTTTCTGAGAAGTGAATGCTGGAAAAGTAAAAGATAAGAATAAACGTAGACGTACAGAACCAAGGTCTTGTGAATATAATATCTTCTATTTGGTTATGTATATAGTTCTTTTCACAGAATTAACCTGTGTGGACTGGCCTTCATTGTCACTATTACGTTTTTACTACTCCCTATCTCAACATCTTTCGTCTTGTTACACACACACACACACACGCACACACACACACACACACTCATATACACACGCACACACACACACACATATATATATATATATATATATATATATATATATATATATATATATATATATATATATATATATATATATATATAATATGTATACACATATCTTAACGTAGCATTATGTTAGTTGGCAAGAATATAAGGAATCATGGTAGATACTACATATAATGCCATTAGATTACTACTCATAACGTTTTTTATTATTTTTTTATTATTTATATTTTTCGATGGGTGTTCTCACCCTCACAACCCGCACAGTAAGTGACCCCAGACATCAGAATAAAACTGCTTGTTTCACTACTCATTTAGTAACAATACAGAATAGCAGTTAGTTGTTCATGGCTATCAACAATGCATTGTTCCAGGTCGTCGAGACTTTGAACATTTGTGACTTTAAATTTGAAAATGCCATTTGTCTATCTCAAATGATAATTGAATAATAAAATTTCAGACCTAAGGGTCTTTTGTGTTTGGATATGCGCCCTAATATAACCGACTAGGTTGAACGGGACGCGCCTCGCCAAAACGAGGCAAAACGTTATAAAAAAAAAAGTTATCAGTTTTCAAAGTGTGTATACATAATTTTGAAATATAATGTATTTATACGAATACACATATATAAACGTACACATATATAGTCATGCATATATAAACGCACATTTCTTAACGAATCATTCAAATTACATAACAGATTCAGATCATGTGATTTACGTTTTATTGATTGCTCTACCCTCCCGATTGATCTTTTTTTGTCGGAATGGCCACTCATCGCTTGGATGGCGTAGAACGCACTCAGTGTCACGTGTTTTTATTGCTGATCGAAAAAGACCCGGGGTTTGTATTTCATTAAATATTCCACGAGAATAATGACACAACTGTTGCTTAATACTAGCAGTAATCACACCAGCTTGTTCTAAGCGTTTCGTGTCATTTTACAAGCTAACCATGACGTCGTAAGGAAGTATGGCTGTATTTTGGTTGTTGGGTTTTGACCTTTAGCTCAACTAGAAAAAAAACTAGTTTTTAAATTCATGATCATAAAAATCGCGCAGGAGTTTCGGATGATACCATTACCCGCGGGGTAGCTAGCGGTACTTTTCAGGACTAGTCCTTATCAGGGCTTTATCGTGCTAACTGATAGAGACTACTAGTTTTTGAATTGGCACAAGAGCGTTCGTTTGGCTCAGCGGTTTCAGCGTTAGCTGTTTCCGCGATCGAAACCTGCTAGCGTCATACACTAGTCTACTCAGCTATAAATGGGTAGCTGACTCCGCTCTTGAGTTAAGTAAGGCAAAGGAAGCCAGAAAGAGAACTGGTCAAGCCACCTCATAAAACTGGACACGTTACTCCCCAACTACAGTATTACCTATCAATGTTGTACGAGGGTTCAGATAATTTTTTTTTTTTTTAAATAGCAAATGAAATCCCATAAAACTCAATGACGTCTGTCTAGGCTGACAGATGCATACCTCACCACAAAAAGGCAAACGCTGCACAGAAAAAAATGCGGTGGTGTTTACAATTGTTCTTTCTGTCCTTTGTCTATGTGTTATTTACTTTTCAGCTGAGACGAAAAAAACACATGAGGAAGAGATATGGAGATATATACTCGTCCACTGGGATAAAGAAGAGATGAAAAGACATTGAACGGATGGCACAGGACATTGAGGCTTGTCAAGAATTTGGTGAAGTCTCACGTCCCGTCCCTGGACCTAAAGGGTACTGATAGAATCTTTTAGTCGCTCAGTTTAGCACCTCCACCCCACCCCCTCTTTTTCAACAACACGAAACGTCTACAAGTGTTCTTCCTCTCCTATTGTCTCTGCTTGTTGTTCTTCACATGTTGAAATCTCTGTCTGTTTGCGTAAATGTGGTCGCTGTTAAATACTCTATGAATGATCACCTTGAGTTTCATCATTCATTACAATTTGAGCCTTCGAAGTACATCATTTTTCATCATGATATTCAGGTACAGGATACCCCCGCTTAGCAATCAGGATGCTCGTTCCTAGCTAACATGTGCGCTAAACGAAACAACAATCTGCGGAGTTATTGTAACATAGCATAAATGGAGATGCGATCATGATAGGTTAAAGTATGTTTAGTTATAATACAGCTTGTCTACATTAATTCATGGATGTAATGCACGTACTAATATTACAATAATAAACTTGTATTGAATGGTGTACCATGAATATGTCATTGCGCAACTAAAACAACAACACATCACAGCAGCAGCGAAGGCCACGTCTTCGATGAGGGGCTGGGTTGTAGGTCTTCTCAGAACTTCGGCTTCTTCTTGAAGTAGGCGTTGATAGCTGACTGTAATTTCTTAAGTGTGGTGAGATTTCATACGCCTCACGGACGATGTCATCAAAGCATGTAAGGAGAGGACAAGAAAATATGACAAAGATGGCTCTATACCGTTTCGCCTATGTCTCAGTCTTGATGTATGGATGCGAATCATGGGCAATGACTACAACTCAAAAGAGCCAGATCCAGACTTCTAGGACCGAGGACTAGAATGGAACCAGTTCAGGAAGAAGACAGTCGAAAGGATAGTATGACGCTCTCTCTTCCAAATCTCTACACCTCACGGTAGAAGATAACGATTAAGTAAGTAAGTGTAAGCGTGTTAAAACGGAAAACGCAAAATTTAAGTATAGACTGTCCTCGACTTACGAGTTATGCGCCTTATTCGTATTTACGATTGCAATGCCATTAATGTTATTATATCATTTTGCTTTTCGACTCCCAGCATTCGGTCATAAAGTCTAACTTTGACCTCTCTATCTGCCGCTCAAAAACATCGGCAAAGCACGCTGCTGCAGGCAGCCATGTTTGCTATTGTTTTGGCTTCAGTCTCTAACCATGTGTTGGCTACCGTCTTGAAGAGATTTCATTTCTTTTAATTTTTAACATATCCTTATGGTTCATATAGTATTTAAATAAATAATGGAGGAAACCTTGAGTACTGTGAACAGTAAATAAATTAGATGGTTTCCGGTTCCTGTCCAATATGTCGGACATTGTTTTTTTTGACGTTAGTGATTCTCTACGCGTTTTTTTTAGAATCCAGTCAGACAGTGAGACCACACTGCTGTCTTGCAGGTAGGCTGGGGACAGTCAAAGGCTAAGGTAGGCAACCCGACATAAATGCCCGTTGAAATCGAATGTACTGGGCCACAGGCCTGACGAAACAGTACAACGTACGCCGCTCCATGATGACGTCATTACACCGAAAGTAAATTGTCAATAACTCCGTAGCGTTCCGCTGGGCTACACAGAGGCAAAAGGCTAGAATTGCTGACAAAGCTCACAAAACACTCAGCATTCTGCAGTGGAATGCGGAAGGAGTTCGCACACAAAAACAAATAAATTAGTAAATAAATAAATAAACGTAATTAACAGGTACTGTACTCTTTGGACATAGAGGATGACACTAGACAACAGAAAAGACAATATAAGTGATAGGCTTACCGGAAATCGAACCTAGAATCAACCAAACAGTGCCATCGCCATGCCGTGACAGTATATCATGAAAGCACGCTCAGCCAATTTTGCATCCCTTTATGTCCAATATAGTATTTAGTAGTATTTCTGATTTTCCCGATTTTCAATTTTCCTGGAGTCGGGAAGAACTTTGAGGCATTTCTCGGGATCCGAGAATTAAAAAACCAAAATTTAGTTATCATCTCCTTAATTAGATTTAAGGTAAAGAAAACTATACATCTTAAGTTCAAAAATAACATGTCTATTTTATTATAAATATGCTTTATTCCAAAGTGTACAAAATATTAGAATTTTGAAACATAATATGTTATTTAATCTTTTGGATAACTTTGTGTCCTTGAAAATTTATTTTATCACTAGCAACAACCCCCCCAACATTGGCAGGTTGTTAATTATAGTGTGTTGTTTCTGCTACATGTATTACAGACGGTACTATCACTACTGTGGTCATTTCATTGCAGACGACCGTCTTTAGATATTTGTAGTGAAAATTATATAGATGTATCAAATATGAAGACATGAGTAACCCAACCTAAATGACATGTAGAGCAGTGATAATGGTCTAATGGATCTTAAATTGACTAAATAACTAACATTTTTTTAATGACAGCATGTCTCGTAATTGTTCGTGCATCTTTTAAAATCTTGCCCTGGTCGACTTACCGCCTCTGAGAAGCCTTGGTCGACTTAATGCCTCTGAGAACAACGTTTGAAGTTTGACGAAACTCCAGTTCATGTACTGTTTATCAATCGTGTTGTTGGCTTTTTTCCATAATCAAACTGTTCATGCACACCTTCATTTGCGCACTTTTTTTCTATTTTTGCGAGAGTACATATAAGGGGAAACAATACAATTATTGTCTAACTTTCAACCACAGTTGCACCTCCTTAGCTGTGGTTGAAAGTTAATGCACTCCCTCGACAATAGAAAAAAGTGCGCAAATGACGGTGGGCAAAAATGTGATTTACCAACCGTCCGACCGACGAACCAAGTACTTATAGCAGCAATTATGTATTTTGATTATTATTTTATTTCCCATTAAATAACTTTTCTGGAAAATTAAGGAATTGATAAATTTATCTGAAAGTCTGTTCCAAAATTTTTTTTACGAAATTCATAGTTAATGAACAAATTCTTGCATTTTCTGTCGAAGTAGGTTTTTTTGGTTAATCTTGCATCAAACTAAGATGCTTATTAGCAGTCCGTTTCTTGGTGGCTTCAAAAATTCGAAATTACTTGCTTTAATTGTTTTTTTTAATTTGAGTTGTGTTTTATGATTACTTTGATTCATTTTATTCAGTTCCAAGTTCATTTCATCTTCTATGGCCATTAATTTCCATTTTCAAATTATCACCATTTTCGTTCGTTTCTTTCCCTTCTTCATTTTCGTTGTCGATAAGGAGAATTCGCTAAAGAATCTGTTCATTAATTATTCTGCTAAAGAATATAACATAGCATTTGAACCGAAGGGAAAATTTTCTTCTCTTCAGATGCCCTCTGGATTTTGGAGGTACATGAGTGGGGGATCGTAATTTCTTCTCCTGTCGCTCTGTGATTCTTTTCATAAGAGCTTCATATATTTCTTCGGCTGAATGGCTATTCAAAGCTTCCTTTTTCTTTCATTTAAAGAATATATCGAGCACAACTAGTGTACCCGAATTGTTTCTTGTTTGTAACATGATTCGTTCACGCGCCAAACAAAATCTAAACTGTAGATTAGCGAGAAAAGATATACGTTTCGCAAATCTATTTAAATAAACAAAAATTTATTAATAAAAATTATTGTCAAAATTTCCTGGGTCCCGTTCATTTTTCCCGGGACTGGACACACATAAAATTTTCCACTTTTCCGGGAATTTTATTCCGGGAAATCCCGAACCAGAAACCCCAGTATATAGTGATTTCTGACCATATCGACTTTCGACTGGGTCGTCTGAATAGAACTTAGCCGTAAGTCGAGGACATCCTGTACAACCACGTGACTTCGTTTTCACACAAATCTGAGAATAAATCGTATCAACTGCATCAACTAGCGTAAGTACTTCAGTAGAGAGGGTCTATTTATTCTAGGTTTGATTGGTTACACTGAAAACAGAGAAAACTGCTCAGCAGGTCCGTCAAATTAAGCTTTGGCGTGTTCGTAGGTATTTCTACTTTGTTCAGATTGTGATTAGAATACGCTGTACCAGTGGCGGATCTAAAATTTGGGGGGCCTGAAACTTGAATTCTTGAAGGACCCCTTTTATTTAAAAAAGTGTTGGGGGATAGGAAAGAAACATATTATAGAGAAAAGTACTAGCGGGCCCAGAAGCTCGCCTCATTAGCTACATAGTAGATCCGCCCCTGGTTTTAGTCAAATAAAAAAACTGTTCCTGTGTAGTTTCGCGGGGTTTTAAAGAAGGCAAAGAAACAAAAGGGCCACTGCTTCATCAGGAGCGTCATTAAGGAACTAATGTGAGACTGAAAAATGGGACTGACAACCTCATCATGTAAAACAAACGGTTACGGAAACTATCACTTCAGTAGCACATGAATGCTTTGGTCTAGCTAGACTCTATACAAGGGGACCAGCTGTAGAAGTGGCTCCATGCTCCATCTGGAGCTAACAGGGAATAACCATGTTGATGATAATGAAATAATACACTTACAGAAACAACGAACAATTAGTAATTTCTTACAGAATAAAGGAAACAGCGTAGGACAGAGTAATAACAAAATCGTAGGTTATAAAGGCTACACAGATATAAACCTAATTTAAATAAATAAATATTGCAAATAAATTTACGATAGGTCACGTGATTCTCTAATGATTATATATCTTCAGTTCTCATCCACTCCTTTTTCTAGTTTTTGCCATTTCCACTCAATCGCTTTCTAAATTCAGTCATCACCATCACTCAAACAATTATTTTGCTACTGTTTTGCATGATGCATATTCAGATATGTACCCTCCTGAGTAATCTCAGGTTCTCCAAAGTTTGTTTTTCACCGCTTCTTTCTGCCGCCATGTCGCCTTCATATTTTGCTCTCCAATCTGTCCGTACAGAACATGGCGGCGCTGATTTCCATAGACGTCACGTCCTGGTATTAAAGGGCGTTAATTAGGGCCCGCGGGAGGAAACGAGAACGGTGTGTGGGTTCCCCGAGGGAGTAATTCACACCAGCCGTGTTGTATCTCGCGAGGCTAGGAGTACGGGCGTCTCGTGTTCCCGAGGGAGCTAGAGAGCCAGCAGCCGTCACCAGTCAAAATTTGTAGCCGTTAAGAAACGAGTGTCAGTGTAGTGTGTTATTAATAGTTTTAATTTTTCTTCTGACCATTTTCAATACTAATAGTAATAAAGAATAGTTTTTACCCTATTTTTTTTTCTTTACGGAGTATAGAGAAACTACTGCAGGAAAAGCCTGTGCCAGAAGCCTGCATCAAATCATATACGGAACAGAGAACGCTCATTTGGTCATTACCAGCACCATTCATGGACAAAACTATATGGAGATACCAACAGCCTTAAGTTGACCACTGCTTTCTTTGAACATATTCAAGCTGACGTCTGAAAGTGAGTGAAGAGGAAAAAGAAATAATATGCTCCTGCAGAAGTGGTTTGTGTATCAACCTTTTACATAATGACGTTGTAGCTCCATGCATAACCTGACTATAGTTTATTGTGACGCTATGCTTGAGTGGTCAGTAGACCTAGACTTTTTTTTATCTCCTCAGAAGATTTTCCTACTCACATACTGTATATACAATAAATACTTATATAAAAATGAATAGTGGGTGGGGGCGACTGAACCCCTGTTGGCTCGGGGCGACTGAACCCCTGTTGGCTCGGGGCGACTGAACCCCTGTTGGCTCTGGGCGACTGAACCCCTGTTGGCTCGGGGCGACTGAACCCCTGTTGGCTCGGGGCGACTGAAGCACTGTTGGCTCCGGGCGACTGAATCCCTGTTGGCTCGGGGCGACTGAACCGCTGTTGGCTCGGGGCGACTGAACCCCTGTTGGATCGGGGCGACTGAACCCTGTCGGCTCGGGGCGACTAAGCCCCTGTTGGCTCGGGGCGACTGAACTCCTGTTGGCTCAGGGCGACTGAACCCCCTAAAGCCGGCCCAGATTTCAGCTTGAAGACAGATCGGCCAGGGACTTAAGGGATATATTAGATCCATGATTATTTGTTTGCGTATCTGCTGTTATACTGAAATCTCAATGTACTGTGCTCATCACCACGCGCATCACCACATATATCACTATTATGTTATTAATTTGCATTCAGTAGATTGCTTCTGTATTGTACATATTTACTGAAGGTGAAAACTGTACACAAACTGATTACTATAAGGAAAGAAAATAACTACTTTAGCAGTAGTCTTGTCTGCACTGGTCATTGGCATAATATCATAGGATAAATGAGAGTGAATTATTCTGATTATACTGATGATGACGATAATGAAGTTGATACTGACTATGATCAACATTATCATCATCTTTTTTTCGTTTTTGCTCTCAGTTGTGCATTAGCTCATTACTAGAGCTTAGCCCCTTACAGGAAACCTGCACCACTTCACTCATGTTCTCTTGCAGCATTGGTTTATATAGCAACTTATTGTACATGATGAAGATGCCAGCCCTATACACAATCTACGAGTAATTTTAGTCGTTTAATCGACATGCCGCAGTGAACAGTTGTCCTATTTTGGGTCTCCTAAAAAACCCCAGGAACTATGAGGGACATTATTAACATGCCTATAATTTATTATTTTGTGTATAGATCCTAACTCCGCCTAGGCCGGTCCCAAGCCCGGCTGAAACAGGAGGAGGGCGGCCTGCATGGAGGCCGTAAGGAGGCAGCCCCTCCACCATGCAAAGGCACAACAGGCCAATCACCTGTTTGCTTTAAACTTTTGATTATGAGAACTATAAGAGAGAAAACCGGACTGATTCTAAAGGCGACGAACTGGAACGGACTACGGACTACGACTTATGGTACTTGGAACACAAGAATTATAAATGGGAAAGAAGAGGAGCTGGTGGAAGAGATGAGGAAAGCAAAACTAGAAATCTTGGCTATAACGGAAACAAAGAAAAAAAAGGACAAGGAGTCATGGATCTCGATGGCAACACGCTGCTCTGCTGTGGTGTACCCACATCTGAAAGAGCATTGTGGGAAAAAACCAAAAAGATAGTATCAAGGGATGGAACTTTGTGCAACAAGACCATACCAAAGGATTGGGAGATTGCCATCATAACACCAATTTTCAAAAAGGGTGACAATCGACAATGTGGAAACCATAGAGGCATATCCCTTCTCAGTGTCCTTGGTAAAATCTACTTTAGAATACTAGAGCAGAGACTCCGACGCCTAGGTGTCTACCTTCGCACAAGATTACTCGTGGCAGAGTTGTAAGTAGAAGGATAATGATGCTTCTACTCAAGGGAGTACCCACAAGATATACAGAAAGCGAGAACAATGCTGCATGAGGCTGAGCAAATGTTAACTCTAGTACCTGCCGTCAACTTTTGTGAAGTACAGAGTTTTCTTATAATTCGTTAGCTCATTCAAACCCCTAGCTGAGTTAATTCAGCGAAATTCCTCTTATTATTGTATAGCTCTGTTTACGTGTATTTAAGAAATTGTCTGAGACATACGGATGTAGCACATTCAAAATGATTAAATCAACTTTAGATTTGCCTTTATACAAATAATACGTTTAATAATAAATCTCTTTTAACAGTTATAAAAATGAATAATTCCTTATAGAAAAAGTTGTCATCACTGGGTGATGTTATGGCGTTAAAAATTTGATTGTTCACTTTGTCCTGTGGTGTGTATTGGGGAAACTACAACAGTAATTTTCGCCGGAAATAGCCTATTAGATATTATGAAGAAGGTCTCCAGAAATTTTCTCGTTAAGACAGAACAGAGACCTATTCGAGATAGGGACAAGAAGAAGGGAACGCGAATGTTTTCCACTGGACAGTGTTTTCAAGTGAATTATGGAAAGAGTTCTGTTTCCCCACGTTCTTAGCTTCTGCCATTAGATCCCTGTCACGAGGAGCGAATGAGTTTGTATTTCGATTTTCTATACCCATTGTCTGCACGATACATCGTTTTCATCAGTCGTGGGAAACCCACCAATTATACAGGGAATGTTTACATAACAATAGACAGCGCTTGGCGTGAGCCCGGTAAACGCAACAATATTCACCTGGAATGCTTTCACAACAGGGGGGCCTTACATCAACAGACTATCGAGGTAATCGACCCTAAGTCTCGGTGGTGTTTACACAAAGCCAGTAATACCCAAGTATTATTTTGGCTGGTAATAGAATATAAGCGACAGAGCGGCGAGGCAATTTTACAATGAGTATTGTGTGCAGCCAGATCTCACAGTACGAGCACAGAAATATTGTAGTAACGGAGACACAGAGTCTGAGCGGTAACAACATGAACGGAGTGAGAATATGAAATTATAACGAGAAGAACAACACTGCACAAGACACTCAAAAGACGACGCAGACAGATTGTCTGGGAGAGGAAAAACAAGAAAACGATAATAGCAAAATATTGCAGGAAATTTACACAGAAATGAGGACTGAATGTCTGACAAAAGGAAAACAAACGAAATTTCACATGACACCAGAAGCGAACCTGAAAAATCGCAAGCGGCGATTAGGACCAAATAAAACCAAACTAAATTTGTCGCTCGGCATTGCAAGAGAAGCAGTCCGCCAACATACTTGGATTCTAGATTTCACGAGGAAGATTTCAGGACGTGTGTCAGTGAAATTCGTTATATGGACACCAAGGTTAGTGTAATATAGTTTGTACCTTATTATTATTATATCTTAACTTCAGTCAGATAATATATACATATTTTCCATAAAGTTAACACTGTAAATACCAGTCACGTTTTACTATAATATTATATTTTACACTAATAAGTACAGGTTACAATAAACACCATGCAGAGAATTATTATAATTATAACATTGCACAGTTTCCAGTAACTATAACGAAGTAAATACAAGACACTTTTATTTTGCCTCTTACATTACCTGTTAACCGTGCAGTAAACACCGCGCAGCCGTTCCTTATAGTGATAAGATTTCACATACAAGAACACACGACAGGCGTAACATAGTTTACAGGGTACTTACAAAGGGTTCGTTATTTTATCCATCACAGTGGTAGAGACAGGGACCATTTGAGATAATTCAGCCTTCGTCTACTACGTTGTTGGCGTTAATCACGGGATAAGTGCTTTAGAGTAGGCCGACCAGAGATACTGCGACGACACGCATCTCATATGTAATTAACGGCAACGAACCTACCAATACTCAACGGGGGTTTAGAAAGGAATTTGCCAGACGGTGAAGGAGCTTTCTGTCATCGACCACCCACACAGAAAAGTAAGCAGAACCTACCCAGAAGGATTGCTGCATTACTAAGAGCTGTCCACGTGAATTTAATGATCAGAAGTTGCAGGAGCAAACGGACGATTTTTACAACAAGTGCCTTTGAGAAATCTTGGTCAGAAGTGGCAAGAGTAGACGGACGATCTTGTAAACCTAAATTTATCGAGATCCTAAACTACCTGCAGTAAGGGACAGATTCTCCCCGTAAAACTGATACGCCAGCAAATTCAACTATATACCAGATTTCACCATCATCACCACCTGAGGAAAATATCTTCACCACACATGGACATCTGCATATCAGACGAAGTCTCCACCGCATAACATTGCTTCAACACAACCTAGGAACAAGCCACCTCAGACGCGCGTGGCAATGTCAACACTCGCTTTGTGAAGAACAAAAGAGCAGGCCATCGACACCTGACGAAATAAAGTGTACCGTCCAATATTATTGAATGCAGACAAAGACTTGTCCAGTGTATACAAATACCCAGAGTTATATTGACAGTCAGTCAGAGACCCGAAACGAGATATCCTTTTGTTAGTATTTAGGAGTTGCTTACATTTCATCATTATCATCCCATAGCATAGATTTAAAATTCATTTGTGTATTTGCATTAACTAATATCTTTCTTTACAGGGATAGTTAATGTCATTCCTAGTTGCATTTGTATTAGTGTAATTGAATGTTGTTATATTTCAGTAATTCAATAAATGTTGTAGTTGTGTTTGCTTTACCAACACACGTTATTACATATATAGAGAAGGAAAGAAAGTGTGTGAAAAAGACATACTGTTCTTCCTTTCTTCCACTTCTGTTCATTCGGTGTAATAGGGGAGGTGGGGGCTCGTTAGCATTATAATATACAGAGGGGGATAGAGTGGTAGGAGTTAGAGTGTCACGAGATCCAGAATCACTGGGACTGTCTGCGGGGAATTTATCCCAGAGTCTTACATTCGCCTTCTTCACTCCTGCTGCCTATTTCCAACCGGTTGCCAGGCAAATCTGAGCCATTGACAAAGCCGGCACCACACAGATAACTCTCTTTGGTTACCCTTCGGGATAACCCTGTGACAATCCCGTAACAAAAAAAGCCCCCAACCTCATCTGAGTGTAGAAGTTTACCTATATGTAAACATTTAACACCGACAGCACGAGTGATACATTAACAAACTAGATAGTGATCAAACGATTAGTGTGTTTATTAATTAAATATCTACACTTATAGGGTTAGTAGTGATTAGAACGTGATGATGGTGAAAGACGATTCACACAAAAACACACATATGAGATATTAATATTGTAGTTAATTAAATAGAAGGATGAACTTGTGTGAAGCGAAATGATGATGTAATATGATACGTGTTACCAAAATGGTGAGTAATCTACACAGTCCATGTGTTTCTAAAAGCTTCTCCCGGGTAAGATGATTTACATTTATGCATAGAATGTTGTTGCCATACAAGACGCCACCAGGCGTGATGGCCACTGACTGCTTTGACGGTCGGCGGCTAAGGATCAAAGAAGAAGAAGATAGAATGTCCCAAGTTGTTATAAGTTATGTCGAGTGAGGTATCTCTAAGTCTAGGACGTTCTGATGAAAACTTTTGATGTACTGAGAACATTGACGATACACGGTCCTTCACTGTTTGACAATATCTCTGTAGCGTTGACCAACAGTTAACAGTTGTCGTATGAAAAATGCCTGTTATCTAATCTCCGAGGGGTACTGGCCAGACTGGATATCTTCACGCAATGTTCTTGATATGTAGACTCATTAACTTGAGTATGTAATCATGATTCCTGAAATATACTTTGGAGTAAGCTGCATTTGTTATCTGTATATCCAACTCAGCTTGTGACTATGGAGTCTGCATCATAGAATGTGCTTAAGAGTGTTGCACTTGGTATAAATATGAGAATCAACTTTTGAGCTCTTTAGCTTGACTTTAGATGTAAGCTTTCGATGGAGCTGAACTTGATATTTGAATAAGTAATCAACTGTGAGCTTTAGATTTACTCATGTAGTAAGCTTTCGATGGAGCTGAACTTGATATAAATATGTATTGAGCTTGTGCGCACGTGATATAAGGTGACGAAAAATGCTGCGTCCACCGTCTTAATCGTGGGCGAGAAATATATTCCTGTTTAATTGAGGAATGAAGGATGTTCTATGGCGAATTCTGCTATCCAAATGTCCGCTTTGATAGCTTCTCTCTGGTTAGACGTCAGACACGTAGCGCGTAGACTCAGACTTCTGATGGACAGAAGCCACACAAAAGTCTTCGTAAGTTTTCACACTTAATATCACTGGTTGACTTTCATTTATACTACTCCTTAATAAGGATGATTTCAATTCTATAGTAATTATGTATGCCATGAGATGATAAGTGTTAAACATATTGTGTCTGGGAGTGTGTGCACATGGAAGACTGTGATGATTACCTAACAATTTAGATGAAGGTGTAGTAGTTCTATCAGTTACCTCCTATTATCTTAGAGGAAATCTTCTGATTTAATTAATCATTTATGAGAACGATTAATTGAGAATCTCGCTTCCGCACATTTAGCTATAATTTTAAGTGCAGAAGGGTTCTTAACTAAAGACTAAGACAAATTATTAATAGTTTTCAAAAGATACACTAACCTATTTCCCTTCATAAACTCCTGTAAGAACACTATATAAATGCCCCATATGAAGTCAATATCCACACAGGAACAAACACGTGTATTAAGGCTAGGCGTTAGGGATTTTTCTCTGCACCACAATGTTGAAAACTGGACTGATATCTAGCAAACTGCTCGGTACATTATACTCCTAAAAACCTCCAAGGTGGGTGCCGTGGCCTGTGACGTACAACTCCGCCCCCTAAAACCAATAGCTAAGAGTCCATCTTTTCTTCGCGTTGCCTGTCAGTTTCTGTAAGACCGCCAGATGTTTGCTGATTAGGCGGCTATACCAATTTATGTTCTATTATCTTGCTGTCCATTGTCGCTTGCATGTACATTTCTGTCATCCTTTGTGAGACGGTTCTCCGTATGCCGGCTAACGAGCCCTTTTATCGTGCCGGGCTATTGTATTACAAGGCGCTTTTTTAAACAGCCTGAGAAGACTTCTTCACCTGGCCAAGCTGGACGTCTCCCAAAATAATCAATATTTGTGTAATGTGGCCGCTCAAGCACCATCGTAACAATGTGGTGACCCGTCACTTGTTTGGACAGCGGCCGAGCAACAAAGAGATTAATCTTTTGTGTCAGCCGCATTCTCCGCAAAGTTAACAAAAGTCCAAGGTGGTATTCTCCTAAGGTTTCCCCATGGAATTAGATATCAAAGAAATTGTACCATGACCATGTGTTTGATTTTGATGAAACCAGATGTGTTTCACCAGATATATCACGAGGCAATGTGGACTTCAAAAGATAATGCAAAGTGGAGGTCTAAATGAAAGGAGTGTAACAAGTCGCGAGTAATAAAGATTACAGTTTAAAATCCAGTTATGGTTAAAAGATTACTAGAACAGCGATGAAAGAGCAAAATGTGGAATGAAAGAGCACAATGTGGGAGAAAATAAAATAAGAAAGATGTTGGAAAAGATAGAGCGATAAGGCTGTGGCGCTCGTTTATCACAGACTTGGCAGCTTTTATGTATCTACTTAGCTGCCAATGAGTTTGTCTGTTCTGCTCCAGCTGATGTTTGGTTCTTTGTAGATGGATAACTGGATCACACTCGTCACTGGTCAAGTTTGAAACTTGTAGCACGTTCCAAGAAGTATCATGGAGTACCTACTAAGCTGGTCCTGCGTCTCTAAGACACGTCTGAGGATGGTGTCTGTCATGAAGCGCGAGTAAGGATACGTTTCGATTGTGAATACCTATTGTCCACGACAGTCAACGTTCTTCTTAAGCCCACGGGAAAATAACCCATTGTGCAATATATTTTGTTCATAACAAGGACACCACCCAACTTAGTACAATAGTCCCACAAGTAACAATTAAATGGAGTAGGTGAACGAGACAACATGGCGTGGTTTTGTGTACCCAAATGAAGTAACGACTTGGACCTACACCGTATTCTACCCGTTAAGGGGAAAGATTCATGGAAATTCTGAGTGCCTACCGTGGTTCGAATAGCACGAGTGTTCAATGATTCTGTATACGGAACCAAGGTTAGTGTACTATAGTTGTAAATTACTAACATACATTCATTACATTTTCAGTTAACTATGTATTGTCTATAAATTCTTTCACAATGTTGTTGAAGCTAAGTTTTGTTGTTGTTGTTGTGCTTTTTTAAATTCTGTGGATAATATTGCAAAGTTGTTGGTGCTATCTTAAGCATATTTGACCTAGGATAATATTTGATCAATTTTAATTTGGAAAAGATTCTTACCCCTGACACCACAGTGACCGAAATAATCAAATGCATGCGGAAAGCAAAAAATATAATTTTTTAAAATGGAAATTGCTAATTTTATATACTAGATAAGTTCGTTTCTCTCAATGAGCTTGACGTATGTTAGCACAATTTCCAAACCTGCAGCATGTTTTTGTGATCCTTTGTTGACCTTATTAGTGAACTGCATATGTACCTCCGAAATCGGAGAGTATTTGCCTGAATGGCGAGGGACACCTGTCTCTGTACAAGTAAAAAGGGATACTCACGTAAAATCAATGTCAGGTTAGACATAGTAATAACCTGAGATTTCGCCTCGAGTATTAGCGGGCGTACGAAAAAAAAAAAAAAAAAAAAAAAAAAAAAAACTGCATATGTAAGGAATGTGAATTTTTCTTTGAAGCGAAGTTAACGTTCGGTAAAATAATATGTTTATCTAATTTTCCATCATTCCGTTGATAGAGAAAGTAGATCGTCTGGAGGAGATAAAAGCTTGCTTTAATTGAATGGACAAGTAGTCTGAATTTTTGCCTGAAACACCATACACTGGATTTTCTCTACTCATACAATTAAAAATAGAAACTATTGTTATAACCTTATCTGCAAGAGTAACAATTAAAATTTCTCAGCTGCAGCATGTTTCTTTACTCAGATGTTTTTAATTAAGAGCTATGTGATATTAATAAAAATCAGAGGCATATCTCCAATCCAACATGCAAGTACCCCCTGGCCAGGTGGTTAAGATAATGGAAACAAATCGTTCGTATCGGGAATATTATACCGTATTAAGGAATAATAAAGGGATAATTGTCAAACTGCCCAAGAACGGCGACCTTGCAGACTGCAACAACTGGAGAGGAATTACTCTCCTCCCAGTTCTCAATAAAATAAAGTACTAGGTAGGATAACTATTCAGATAATTTCAACAGCAATAAACCATAAACTGAGGAAAGAACAAGAAGGATTAAGAAAGAACAGAAGATGTGCAGATCATATATTCACCGTCAGGAACATTATAGAGCAGTGCTCAGAATGGCTGAGACAACTATATATTAACTTTGTTGATTTTGAAAGGTCTTTTATAGCATACAAAGGGACTGCCTATGTAAAAATATTGAGGGCTTATAGAATTGCCAGCTGCATTGTTTCCATCATCAAAAGCCTCTATGCCAAATTTAAAAGTAGTGTTGGGAAGAGTAACCTAACGTTTGAGGTGAAAACAGTACGACAGGGATACCCCTTATCAACCACTTCATTTTTAAGAAGAGGAGATACAGTGATATGATATTTTCGTTTTTAATAATATAATTTCAATAAAAATGCACACACATAATCTACATCAACCATCGATACGCATAATGAAGAGTTAGATGGAATTGCATCATTGGTTGCCATGGAAACGACAGTTTGGTTGTGTGACGAGTAGGGTGTATGTAGGTGGATGTGGACGATTAGACAGACAACACTTATACACCGCTCGTATAGCTCATTGTCCAAGGAATAACTCCAACATCCTGTATCAATCTCCCCTAATGTATTAGATTCACAAATAAATCACAATGGACGCAGGGCCATTACAAATAATGTAGACATCATCAATTCCGAGTATTCTGTAAGCACTCTGCTTCCCGGAATCACTACACACAGCAACTTGGATTCTTCATAAACAACTACTGCAACATCCACCCTTCTCTGCTCTACACTCTATGCTGTCTCCTGTCTACTCACTCCTCTCTACTGTCTGCTCTCTTCTCTACTCGCTCAACTCTCTACTGACCCAACACACGTCTCCAACCAACACACTCCTCCCGCTGACTGCCCCTTTCATGCGTATTCCCTAAAACCCGTGAAATCCTTTCACGCCCCACTGATCTTCATTCACGCATAACAAAAGCTAACAGCTTGTCTCAAGCAACGCTCACAATCCTGTAGCTAAATTATTACCATGCACGCATTCCCAGCTCACAACAACTCACATAACTAATAAACTCCCGCTGGAGCATGGGAACATTCACACATACAAAATAGCCTCAAAACACTCCGTGACATCCACCCCTTTCCCCACGTGAAAAACTGGGGTTTTTCACCGTGAAAACAGAGATGGTAGTTCTATACATCCTCAAACCCAAAATACATCATCAATATTGTCGTAAATTTATTTTGAGAGAAAAGAGTCGTAGAAATAGTGGTCCGGTTTAGAGTGGAAAATGATGATGGAAAGCTCAGTGATAGAAAATATAGAGATTCAATAGTTGCTTCACAGCGTGCTGGAGGAGAGTAAAGACAGACTTATTTACGACAAATCGCTTCTCTCAATCTTCTCTTCCGCTCTCCTGGTCAAACAATTATTTGCCAGTTTTCCAGACACGCATCTGCGCGCACACCGATTTGGTGTTTTTCACACACACAGACGACGTAGATACAAACTATATTAAACGAATAGGGGAAATGTTGGGCTGTGGGTATGTCCAACACCGTACTAAATGAGTTTATGTGATTTTATTCACTTTAAACATCAATCACTAACAAATATCAGGTATTACATAAATTATCATAAGTACACAAATGCAAATAACAAATTTGGGAGGGGTGAAGAAGATTGGTATCGACTAAGCCCTTCCCGCTTATTAGACAAAGATAAACCCAGTCCAGAGATAGATAATATCAGGAACATAGGTACGTTAACCTAACAGTGAAGTTAATTACTCTGAAAGAGGGGTTACAACGTTAGGTATAGGTGATAGAAAAAACCCTGTTCTTCCCAGCTGTTCTTCCCTTTACTAAGCAAATGGAAATGAGGGGGTTTTTTAAACAGAGTTAACCAATTAGCAACTCCCCCTTAAAGGAACAATGCAGGGAATACAGAAAAATTATATTACTAGGCAAGAAAGTTAACAACAGGTTTACAAAAGAAAACGATTAAATTTCCTGTCATTCATACACACGCGTGAGGATCCACACTCATATACTCACACACTTACCGAATGCAGCCTCAGACGATCCATAAAAAGTATATAAAAACAGCAAGTACTCTTTCGACATATGAACTGTCTAGTCCTTCGATGTCCCGCCCCAGATGTTTGCGAGGGTTTATTGGTAACAAATATTCTCACTTATCGCAAGACTTGAAGACTAAGAGTTCCCGTGTTTTTATTATATATATAAAAGGAGTCTATGGGATGGCACTAACACAGTTCGGCACAGGGGTGAAAATGAAGTGATCTCTTTTAATCCTCCGCTATGGTAAAATTCCTTCAATGCGTGATGATAGTTTTATTAAATCCAATCTAGGAAAAAACTAGGCTCAGTCACAGTCAGGAAAATATGTACTCTCTCACAGTAAACAGTAAATACGATATCGCTACTGGCGATGATTACCTTCCAGTTTATCTTACAGTTTGTAAGGGTAATTTGATGATTATTCTTTAAAATGTTCTTGGGTGGGCTTTATTTCATTTAATTCTGACAGCTAGGTCGCAAAAGGACCGCTACAAGATTATATTTAAAAGAAATGTTTCTTCAATATGACTGGAAGTTTATAGGATGATTTCTTTATTTCTTTCTTTATTTAGCTGGGACCGCAGGTTACGATCACTCTGTGTGAAAGAAAAAAAAGACATGTAACATACCGAAAAATCAAGCGCGATAAATTCCCCGTTAAGCCTATAATACACTCGAGTATTTAATTATGTATTTAATAAACACTGCGCGAATTCTAGTGGTTAAAAAACACACATCTATAAAACTAGGACTTAACTGAATTTATTAATTATAAATTCCTTCGCGACTTAAAAAGTTAATTTAAGCATCTATTATCTTTTGAAATAATATAATAGATAGATCATTATATTTACAACTGGAACTATTGAGATGGTTTAATTTAATAGATTTAAATTAACACAAAATCCATTGAAATAGAATGACTGAACTAGTCCACTGATCACTTTACACAATATATATTACCGCTTTGCACAGAATAGAAATCACTGCAAATATATATATATAATCCCGGGGAAAATCTATAACAAGATTTCAATAAAGCTAGTGCTTCTGTAAAGGTCTGGCCAGCGAGTGATAACGTGTCTAGTCTTCATGGTCTATTTAGCTAAAATGGAATGTAAGTTGAGTGGGACATGATAAACTTGACAGCTTATTTGATCTCACGAACTTTTGGGGATCTGACCGCCAAATCAAGGGAAGAAGCCGCCCCCTGGTCTTCGTATCTCCGTTCGCTGCTTTCCCCGTTCGCTCGGTTCTACGATTGACACCGAGACGCGAAAATAGCGGCAAGCAACTGCGTCTCGTAGCAGGGACCACTACTGTCTTTGATAACGCCGATAGTCTCCCCTGAAATCCCTCAGTCTGTCTCTTTGATCGTGGTCGCTTATCTGTTTGATTCTGGCGACGCCCCCCCCCCTGGCCAAGTTAATGAAAATAACTGCCTATGATTGTTCAAGAGATGTTAGTGGGCGTGATTTAATCTCTCCTTAAATCAATGCGATGACCAGAATCAACAATAGGTAAACTTTCCGCATATCAATCAGCGAACGTGTTTGCCCTCTGTGTGGAACAGTTTCATAGCTAATGAATCCACGTGAAAGAAGTCCCGTTTTACAAAAATTACAACAAAGTTCAGGGTCAGCCGAGTTCGTCCATCACAAAAGTAAACAATGCTTCCATACAAAATACATCAACCCACACTAATAGCATACTTATTATTCTAGTGACAATGACATTCAATATCTCTAAAGTTAAACAAAATTCATTTTCAAATCAGAGAAATGCATGCATAATCTACAACCTTCATGTAAAGTCATCAAACTTATACGAATATAACTATAAGTAAACATGCTTTATCATAATCAAAATTCTCTCGTCTGGTATCTTGTCCTACATCAAATTGTTGTAAGGTTAATGTTCAGCTGCTTGGTGACTTGGCAGACTGCAGAGAACTCGTTGCAACTCCTTATGATCAACGCTGAAGCATCTGCTCTGAGAAAGATAATATTGTCTAAATCAGAAAGCAACAAAAGTTGACTAGTTGCACAAATATTTTCAAATTTTATCTCTAAGTCACTTTTGACACTTATTTGTACAGATCACTCTATTATGCCTTCCCTTCTGAGTTAGTGATGTTAGTTTTCAGGCTCTGTAATTTCAATATTATATTATAAGAGGCTCTTTCTGGCATCATATTTATCTCAGCCTTGGTCATATTCTTCAGGGTAGCTGCTGGGTTTAGGATGACGACATTCTCGGCTGCTATCAACGCTACAACAATAGCTCTCACCACCATCATTCCATCTACGACGTGCCCCCTTGTATAAATGGTTACTCTCTCTTTTGTCTGCCCAGCGGCAATCTCTTCTGAAACTACCTCTGTATATTTCTCCAGCTTTTTGTTCACTATAGCTTGGTCTGCTGGAACAAAATCCTCTGTTTATATTTTGTCCTCTGTACCTGTTTCTAAATCCAATCTGACGTTTACTTTGAAAATTACCATAGTAATCATTACTACTCATGCGGCTTCCTCTAAAGTGTCGGGAATCTCTTAAGCCATTGGTTTCTCTTATGTGATGTTTCTCATGTGGCATACGGGCACCACGACCTACTCTGCGATACTTCTCAATCAGCTTTCTGCGCTCTTCTTTCATCCGGTCTGTCTCAGGATATGTGACAGATCCATCATATTCACTTTCTTCTGGCAAAGTAAAGTTTATCTTTGTTTCATTTACTGCCCTTTCCTGAATATTCATCTTACGTTCACCCCATTCCTTTGCAGATTTATTATTCCTCTCAATGTTAGTTTCTGGTTGACCCAGCTGTTTTGGAACTGATATATCTTCTTGTTGGGTTGAAATTAAATTTAATACCGAAGTATCAGCAACTCGGACATTACCAGATGACATGCTATCTACAGGAATTACCCTAGGTTTTCCTTGCAATCTAGTAGTTCCTCCATAAGTATCGTCTCTATGTTTGTGCTTCCATAGTTTGATATCCTCATCTGTGCATTCTTTGATACCACGAATATTTCCAAGTATTAGATCAGCGACCGCATATCTATCAACACCAGAGGGTAAAACTCTACCCTGCCACCAAAAGTGATACATCGAGCAGTTTGCCCCAACCAACGAGACCCCTCAATGCACGATCTCCGCACCCCAACTGTCGTACATCCTGTATCCCTCAAGACGGCTACAATTTTATGTCCTACGTACCCTGGATGCAAGACTATGTTCCCATCTGTATGAACTGCTGACAAACATGGAAGTGGGTGGCCACAAATCAGCATTGGTGTCTCATCTTTATGAAAAAGTGGTCTGCACCCTTCACAACTCTCGTTGTTGAATGTATCTAAGACTACCACCGAACTTGCGCGTTCAAACTTCCTATTAGGACAATCGAATTGAAGGTGGCCAATCCCATTACATAGAAAGCATCTGTACTCCTCACGCTGGCTCTTCTGTGGACTACCCTGAGTGCTAGTCTGAGGCTCAGGCTTGTCACAAAACTTTGCTCCATGGCATGGTGATCCACATTTAAAACAACCAGAAGGTCTTCTACTACCTGACTCTGTCATATTCTGCTGTTTCCTGGGGGATGTACGGTAGTCTGTTTCTGTCCACCTCTTATTTATTGCCTTCCTATCATAAGATCTCTCCCCACTACGAGAATTTTGTCTCCGATATGGCCGTGTTTCATAACTCCGCTTGGCCACACATGTCGTAAATGTTTCTGGCACCGCCGATTTATGAATCGGTCTCCCCGGATGTGTGGTTGCGTACTGTTGACCTAACTGAGACATTGCCGAAATATTTTCCGGTTTTCTTTCCTGGAAAAAAGCCAACAACTCCGAGCTACATGAAGACATCACCTTATCACGTAAGATTAAATCACATAGGCCATCAAAATCTTTAGCAATGCCGGATAAGTCAATCCATCTGTTCAATAACATCTTAATCTCTGCGATAAACTCCGCAAAATCTTGCTCACTACTTGGCATAGCACTGTGGAACTTTAACCGATAGCCTTGTTCATTTAACCTGTATTTGCGTAACAAAGTTTCCTTCACTATGTCATAATTTAATCTATCTTCCACAGTTAATTGAAAAACTGTTTTTAATGCTGATCCTGTTAAATAATCTGTCAACAGTGATCCCCACAGTTCTTTATTAATCTTTAAGGCAGTTGCCTTCGTTTGAAACCTCTCCAAAAAACAGTCCATAAAATCTATGGATTCGTTGAAAATTGGGAGTTTCAATTTGTACATACTCCCATACTCTTTTTTTTTGATGATGAGTCTGAACCCGATTTCTCTAACTCGAGTCTCTCAAGGATACCTCTTTGTCCGCTTCTATCTTTTTAATTTCTTTCTGTGCTTCTATTTCTTTCATTTCTTTCTGTGCTTGTATCTCTTTCTCTTTCATTTCTTTCTGTGCTTGTATCTCTAAATCTCTTAGTTTCTTCCTCTGCTTTCTTAGTTTCTCCCTCTGCTTCCGCTTTCTTTCTCTCTCGCTCTTCATGTCGTTCTTGTCTATCCTGCACTTCTTTAAATTAAGCCTGTGCAAACGCTAAGAGATCTTCTCCAGATTTTCCTATCTTCTCACCGACAAGGATAAAATCCATAAGTGTTGACATGATTATAAATATATATGATTGATATGCACCTCAAATACTGTAACTTAATGTCAAAAAAGTTCACACCACAAAATAATATCTTAAATAATTACTAAGATGATACCTTACTCACTGAGAATACACCATGTACACAGAACGCCAAAGAGGGAATGTAATACAGAACCAACAACAAAATGCACGTAAACAACTAATGCAAAAATGCACACTTTATTCATAAAGGGCAATACAACTGATCCTGCCCACAGGATAGGACCCCTTCTAAGAATAAATAGCGCAAAATCCTATAGATGAAATCCAAATACACATAAATAACACACTCATCACGTCCAACAACAACAATAAAACAATGATTACCAAGGGAAGCCTATAGAGCAATCTGGACAAATAAATGAAATATGGCCTTAGAATGATGAACCAAAACAAACTAAGGTTACGTAGCTTTTTCTGGTGTACTGGAATGGTAGGCTATGGCAATAAACTGATCTGATCTGTTGTCTCCAAGTCACCTCTGCAGCAGTAACTTTGAGAAGTCCAAACTCTACAACAGTTCCTGTCAGGAATATGTTTAATACACACTTATTATATAATTCAAGCTCTTAGAATCTAACTAAAATGGACGAAAGAACTAGAGAGAAAGATGACAGCTAGGATTCACACAGTTATAAGTAACGTAGATATAAGTAATGTGTAAGGCAGATAGGAATAGCACAGCTAAAGGTACTATAGATAGTCTAGTCTAAACCTACATCACATAAAGAAAGAATAATACTAAAGACAGTAGAACAGCAACACTGAAGATGAAGTAGAAAATAAGTGATATTATTGAAAGACGAAAATAACAGAACTAAAGAGAAGAAGGTACATGCGAAAACAGAAGTACTCAGTATATAATAAGAACTACTGATTTCTTATGAAAGACACCGTTAACACTATATCACACAAAAATTACCTTTTTAACTAGAAACTTAGTAAACAACCTAATAAAACATTAGCATACTAGAGCACGAAAGAATATTACGTAGCTACGTTAAACAACTAACAACAGAATAATATCTACCTAAGCTGTATCTCAAGAAATTATGGCAAAAACTAATTGTTCACAAAACAACTACATAATACTTATATCCCAAGCGTGTAGATATGTTTATAATGTCTTCAGCCAGTCCCAAGGTTGATGCAATATGAAGACCACACACACAGCAAGGAACAAAATACTCAGTTCAGATTCTGCAGCGCCCCCGGCTACACAGATAGTGAAAAACCAAGCACTTGTTTTCCACTTCACACACAGCAACACGACAGCTTCACAGCTTTCACAGATCCTCTTCTTCTGGTCATCACAGATTCTCCTGGTCACAACACACTGTTTCACAACCGCAGCAAACGATGTAAACAGACTTGTAAGGCAGCATTCCTATAACACACTGTTTATTCGGTAGCACACACGTACCGTTGACAACTGACCTAGATTTGAACAGTGTCGAATCGTCTGGTTACTGTAAAGTTATCACACTTCGCTGCGTTGAAAACCAAACCATCGGCTTCTGACCAAATGACCTCAGATCACTTCAACGCTGTACAGCCCTGGGTTCACTTGTAACATCCGAATAGACGAGCCCCCAATGTGACGAGTAGGGTGTATGTAGGTGGATGTGGACGATTAGACAGACAACACTTATACACCGCTCGTATAGCTCATTGTCCAAGGAATAACTCCAACAGCCTGTATCAATCTCCACTAATGTATTAGATTCACAAATAAATCACAATGGACGCAGGGCCATTACAAATAATGTAGACATCATCAATTCCGAGTATTCTGTAAGCACTCTGCTTCCCGGAATCACTACACACAGCAACTAGGATTCTTCATAAACAACTACTGCAACATCCACCCTTCTCTGCTCTACACTCTATGCTGTCTCCTGTCTACTCACTCCTCTCTACTGTCTGCTCTCTTCTCTACTCGCTCAACTCTCTACTGACCCAACACACGTCTCCAACCAACACACTCCTCCCGCTGACTGCCCCTTTCATGCGTATTCCCTAAAACCCGTGAAATCCTTTCACGCCCCACTGATCTTCATTCACGCATAACAAAAGCTAACAGCTTGTCTCAAGCAACGCTCACAATCCTGTAGCTAAATTATTACCATGCACGCATTCCCAGCTCACAACAACTCACATAACTAATAAACTCCCGCTGGAGCATGGGAACATTCACACATACAAAATAGCCTCAAAACACTCCGTGACAGGTTGGCCAGGTCCCCAGAAGAGACCCCCAATGACATCACAAAAACAGCAAGGATATGGACCCCTGAAGAAAAGCGAAAGCTAGGCCGACCAAAAACAACCTGGCGGAGAACTGTGGAGGCCGAGATGCAAAGAATGAAACAGTGCTGGGACACTGCACGTAAGATGGCCGTCGACCGAGCAAAGTGGAAACCGTTTGTTACTGCCCTACAAGACATGATGGCACTGACTGCTTTGACAGTTAGTGGTTAAGGATCAAAGTAGAAGAAGAACATGGCTAAAATATTTTAGCTGTCTATTTTTGATCTCCTTCATTACTTCTCTTTTCATTCCAAGGTTTTCTTGGACTTCTTTATTTGTTTTCTTCTCTTTCCATAATCATAGTAACGATACTGAGAACACGGGGTTTTTATTTTTGTTCTTTGGTATTTTTTATAAAAAAATGATGATTAACTCTACTCAGTTATTTAACCATAAAGGATGGTAATGTATTCTGTGTGAAGTATTTTAAATATGAATTGTTAAGTGCAGTCTGTGTTGGAATCTCGAGTGTATGAATCGAACTTCTAGCTATGGAACAAGTCACAACGTCTGACAGATTGTTAGAGCTATGCAAGTACGCTGGTTTGGCAGACGGCGGGATTGGAGTGACCACGTCTCTCATAGCATGACACACTCGCCAGACGTGCTTTCGTGTTCTTTATACCAAGCATATGATTCTAGACAAATAACATCTGATGTAACAGTAAGACCATTTAAATATTTGTTGCTTTCCCACAGTAATTATTTTTATTGATCAAACAAAGAACAAGCGATATTTCAGATACACGACCTAGTCGGTCAGTTTATTGTCGTAACGAGCTCCGTGTACCATTGTTTGTTATAGGTGTCCGATTTCCAATCGTTTTTAACGGTTGTCAAGGGAAACGGGGAGCATCGGCTCAGTGTGGGCGGCTAAGTGCAGAGATGCGGAGTATCTGTTTACACTTTCTCTTTGCTTCGATTTCCAATTATTACCGGTTTCACTTATGAGTATCGATCTGCCAGGGTTACAATAAAATCACATGGCACGATCCACTCGTTGTGGACCAGTAATCGACAAGCGTTGGAAAAAAGACTGTCTAATGATCAGTCTTTGCCTGGTCGTTTCAAGATCAAATGACAAAATTAAACCTCCCTATCGAAAGTTTACGTAAACTTACAAACAATTTTCGTATTTCAAGAAAACAGAATATATTAACAAAATAATATAAGGCCCTTAAGAAGTGGATATATCGAAGAACTGGGCTCAACTCGAGAATGGAAAGAGAAGAAAACAAATAAAGCAATCATGGAAAAGCTAGGAATATAAAAAAACGAGAATTGATGAAGGCGATCAAAGTTAGACAGCTAAAATATTTTGACCATACAGAAAGACAAAACACCTTGCTGAAGACCACAATGGAAGGAAGAGTTGAAAGTAAACGTGCAAGAGGTACACCAAAGTGCTATAAGTGGGAAGATAGCATCAAAAATGGACAGGAAAGAGTCTATCACATTGTACTATCAAGATAAGAGACAGATGTCATTGGAGATCACTTGCAGCGGATCTTTTGTGTGGAGGAGGCAGCCGGTGATAATTACATTGCGTATGAATCTGAAGAGATGTGACAATAAGACAAATTTAGACAAGATAACCTACAATTTATAGCCATACAGACAATGTATCCCTACTGTCACATTCTCCAGATATGAAACAAAAATGTTCTATAACATTTGTCACTGAGAGTGGGTGGGTTACGCCAGCAATGCAAACCTACCCTCGGAATCCATATGAACGGATCGTGGTGTTCCGACACCTCATTGCCAGTTCTCTGAAAACTGAAACTTGCGTCATTAACTGAATCCTCTCACTAATTTCGCTTGATGGATTCCATTCGGTGTCCAGTTCGGCATTCTCCGCGGATGGTTGAAACCTAAATCGAGAGTGAACCTTGTTCCGTGACAGCAGATGTAAATGTACGATCTGACGGTTACAGCTGAAGGGCGGCACAATACGGAATATATGTTCTGTTCATCGTTATTTTCTTTCCCTCGGGAAGTCCTCCTCTTCTTTTTTTTTTTTTTTGCTTTTCCTTCTTCCTCTTCTATTTCTTCTTTGTCGTTATCGTGTCGTTTGTATAACCGTATGGCCTACTACGACGCTACAAATATTAGAATTATAGTAAAGTACTTAAGAATGACTAGTTATAAAATAGTAAAAATAAACACTAGTCAACAAAACCAATGACATCATCAGTCATGACACACATGAACCTATGATGTCATCAAACCTTGTGTGGCCTCCATACAAGTTAGGCCGGAAAACATTTAGAATAGAGAGAACCTAGAACAATAGTTGGTCATACTCACTTAGTATTCATTTCATTCATAACCTTCCACTCCCAAAGGAGCATAGGCCTTCAATAAACGCATGCCAAGCCCTCCTGTCACGGGCCATCATCTCAAGTTCTTTCCACGTTCTCCTCATCATTTTTACTTGTACCTATGTTTCCAGCTCTCTTCTCCATGTGCTTCTTGGTGTACCTCTGCCTCTCTTGCCCACAAGAGGCATCCCTGTCGCCCGTCTGTTCTTGTCCCAAACGGTTCTGTAGCTGTCCTTCATGAAGAACTCTGCATGTCATGTCTTCATATGTTTTTTTAAAATTAAATTAATGATCTTCAGGGGAACTCCATAATGCTACATCAATTTCCAATTTTTTTTGGTCAAGCAGCGTAGCTGTTCTACTTGTAACATGTTTACAACATTTAATTTCATGTAATCAAACATCTGATTGAGTATTCTCCTAGAAAATTGAATGTGCTGTATTCGTTGCTGCAGAGTACGTATAGCAGGCAGTGGGTAATGCTGTTTCAACAACATATAACCTGTTGCTCCACATGCAAATCGAATTTGCATTGCTTTCTTTACAGTCTTACTGCCCCATTTTACTCCTCTTGAAGGCCTACAATTCAGGACCCGGACCTGATCATGAGATAGCATGTTTAATATTTTATCTGTCTGGCATGACAATTTTTTCTTGATTCTATTGTTCTGCCTCTTCTCTGTAGCTAAACTTGCTGCAAGTTTACTGATTTTTTTTCTAAGTGTCTTAATCAATGTTTCCTAAGCAACACAGCTAGCACAGTAATCTTTAATAACTTCTGTTATAAGGCAACTGTAGTCATATTTAGACATTGCTGTTTGTCAAGGGATGCTTGGAATAGATAGATACAAACAGTAGGTGCTACGAAAATGAGCTCCAGAATGCTACGATGGGCTGACTGATTGTTGTGTAATGTAACACTGTTTTCATGCAAGTTAAAAATGATTTGAGAGGTGGTGAGGTATGAAGAGTGAGTCGGTTGAGAATTGGTCATTAGATGGGTAAGTGATGTTTTCTCAGACAGGAGATCATAAGCCTTTTATAGTATTTGAAGAATTTAGTTAACGAAACTTTGTTGAAGTTCAGGTCTAGAATTCTTGTGAAAATAACTCGGCTGTAGTTTGAATGTTTATCTGAATAAGATAGACGTTCAGAAGCAGTTATTTCTTTAGTACTTGCCAACCCAGAATCATTCAAAATAGTTTTTGGTAACAGAAGTTTACTTGAGACAGAATTTAGCAGTGTTGAGTTTGCTCGCTGATATATGAACATATGAATGTGTACTGTTTGATGTTGTACCTGTAATAAAGATATACTTCCATAAGCAGACTGAATCTCGTCATGGCATGACATCTGATGTCAGTCTATTTAGCTTTCAGACATTGGTTCTTTGAAAAATTGACCTGTTGGCTTATACTATCAGTAGCCCCAGAGCTTACAGGCAGTACATTTTAGGTGTACTTTCACAGAAGTTACTGGAATAGCAATTTGCTGATACTGTCTCAGGGGTGATTGGCAGTACAATTTGGTAATATATACTATAATGTATTGTTATGGCAAAATAGAAAGCATAGGGACCTTGATAATGTACACGGTAGCTGGTTGATCTAGTACACCAAGTGATGTGAGTTCGTGTTTTATAAATGTAGCAAGTTTTTTTTTTTTTTAAAGACCTTACGTTAGTGTTATTTTACCCCTTTCTCTCTCTCTTTTTTGTGTGTGGACAAAACCATGAAAAGGCAAAAATTTGCATTGACATACATTTAAAGTCTGATTAGCCGAAAACTGAATTTAAAATAACAGGATATCCAATTTTTAGTAAGGATATTTCAGGTTGGAATGAAAATCATACTGGGGGGGGGGGGGGGGGGGGGGGGGGGCGGGGCGGGGGGGGGGGGGGGGGGGGGCATTGCAGGAATTGGTCAGGGAGGCATATAAACATGAACGAGAGAGGGAGCCATGGAAGATATAGGAGTTATTTTTTTAATACATCTGTGTGCTCCCAACAGCAGTCTTGAATGTTTTCATCATTCATTTCGACACCATAATATACTGGCGCAGATGTTATTGGCAGTACAAATTATGTGTCCTACTTGAGAGGTTATTGGCAGAAAAATTAGGTATATTGCCACTGACACTATTGACAGTACAGAAATATGTTTCAGCCTGTTTTCTTGGAAGTTATTGGCATAAGATTATTACAGCACTGAGGTTATTGACTATATAAAAATATGTATAGGCCTGTGTGTGTAAGTTGTTATCATCATTATCCCTTTTGCTCCTCATGGAGCATGGAGACACTACTGCAGCTGACCACTTGCATGTAGCCTGCTACAAAGCATTCATGTGCTCTTGTTGGAGTGGTCTCTGTAGCAGTTTGTTTTATATAATGAGGTTGTGATGAAACTCTGTAGGGTATGAATAATAATATAGGTCCCAAGTATCGCTGAAGCTATCTCAAAACATTCTCAAACGAATAACTGGCCAACTGTGCCAATGACATTAAAATATCCAAATTCATCGATCCACATATACAAGTTTAATATGATTCCACATGAACATTAGCATCTTTACGCATTGCACGATTCCTATATCGATTGATAATATTGATCCACTATCTCACACTATATCTTCCATAAGGACACAATTCTTACATCATATATTCATCTATAAGTTCCAATGGGAACGCCTTCCATAACTGCAAGATATGCAGCGTACATTTCCAATATACACAGCGGAATAAACAATGTCGCTAGGCCAAACAAAGGCACGTCATCTGCGACTTACGCATAGCGACCACAAAATGTGCCAACACTTGTGAGCACTACATTTACTTCAATTATGAAACTCACATGTGGCGTGCAAAAGACATTCGCCACATTGGTATCAACTCATACACAACCTCATACTAGTCACCCACTGAAGGGTGTCATCGCCTCACAACGAGAGTGAATCTTGAAAGAGTGCATGGCCAACTTTGCATCCCCCCAAAAAAGTGCCCTAACATGGAATAAAGAACCCAGAAACCACCCAGACTTATTATAGACTCAGTCACCTCTATAGGTAGGCCATACGACTGCTGCCATGGCAAAATTTAAAAAATTAGGAAACCTACCCACCACAAAAATATTTATAGAATGTGTGATTCCTGTATATACACATTGGGATTATCACCGGTACAATGGAGTTTGGGCATTGTGCTAAGGGAGGAGATCAGAGCACTTATGGAGTTGTCAGCATGCAGTGAATATAGAAATTAAAAACCAAAACCAAACCTCCTGTTGTGAGGCGATGGCACCATTAGGATGGTCTCTGGTTTGATTCCCAGGTGAGCCTATCACATCTGTTACTTTTCTATTGTCTAGTCTTCTCTTTCTGTCGTATGAGTGCCTGCCACATACACACTTTTGTACAGTATTTATTGGTTCACAAGCCTAGTTTGCTTCTTTGTTTATTATGAAATTTGCCGTCTAGGCATATCAAACCAGGAAAATACCTCTCTGCTGTCTATTTCAGATGGTCAGCAATATTGCTGATTATGATCAACTACATAGTGGTCAAGAATACAACTGTGCTGGTGTACAAGGAGGTTGAACCCATTCTACAAGTTTGTCAAACTGCTGCTGTACTAGAGGTACTTTTTTGAGAAGTGTTTTTGTATTTCACTTTACATTGTCATCGATGTACCTTTACAAGAAAGATCAGGTGACATAAAAATAATCTGTTTTGTTTTTGTCCAGAATATTTGCACAGTTTATCTCATTCATTATTTCTGTGTTTATTCCTAGATTTTTCATGACCTTTTTATTTGTTTCAGAGAATAATTCATCATTCATTTGTCACCCTTCAGCTTCCCAGTGAACAAAGGCCATCATGAAACTTATGCCAAATCTTCCTGTTCTGTGCCATCTGCTCTAGGTCTTTCCATATTTTCACATTCCTTTCATGTCTGTCTCGAATTCTCTTCTCCATGTGTTGTTGGGTCTACGTCTGCCTCTCTTAACATGAAGATTTCAGAATAAGGACAGCCTCGTAACACAATCAACAGGTTTCCTCAGTCCTATCCATCGCCAGTGTCATCTTCTTATCTATTGTCTGGTTCATGTCATCAGTTCCACATTAGTGATTTCGTCATATCATTTCATTCCTATTCTACGCAAGCACCCATTTATGAAAATCTGTAAGAGAATAATGCCCCATCGGTATATCTGTTCTGGCAAAATATGCCCCAGAATTTTAAATAGTGTTGACGGATAGAGAGTTCACCCGTGTGTTACCGGGGCCCGAAAGGGGAGCAAAGAATAGTAACACTGTCCCCTGCCAAGCATGTCGTAGAAGGCGACTAAGGAGGGTTGGGCATGGGGCCGGTTACCCCATCCTGTAAAAAAAATTTAAACCACAAAAAACTTCAACAAATATGGACAAGTCAAATAAAGAAAATAAAACACAGCCATCCAAGACAGGGGAAGGTCCTCTCGCGGGGAGGCGTATGATGCAACACAGAGAAAGCCGAAAGGAGTCTGTGTTGCTGACTAACCTTCTTTCTTCTAGGAGAACTTCCAGATTTGGCACCTGGAATGTTCGGACATTGAACGAACAAGGGAAAGTGGCACAAGTAGCAGCAGAAATGAGGGAATACAAAATCGAGGTTCTGGGAATGTGTGAAACAAAGTGGAAGGGGGTAGACAGGAAGAAACTCATCACAGGTGAATTGGTGCTGTCCTCAGGACACGAAGACGAAAGTTCACACCACAGTGAAGGGGTAGCTCTTATGTTATCTAAAGAAGCACAGAAAGCACTCATTGAATGGGAAGCTGTGGGACCCAGAATAATAACAGCTATTTTCAAAACAGCTAAAAAGAAAATTCATGTCAATGTCATTCAATGTTATGCACCAACTAATGACAAAGAAGAGTCTGTGAAAGAAGCATTTTATACTAAACTACAGGAAATTATGGATAAAGTAAAAAGAAGAGACATCACAATTTTGATGGGTGACATGATTGCAAAGATAGGTACAGTCAATACTGGATTTGAAGAAGTCATGGGAAAACATGGGCTAGGAGTAATGAATGAAAATGGAGAACTATTCGCAAACTTCTGTGCTTCAAATCAACTGGCTATAGGAGGAAGCATGTTTCCACATAAGAGAATACACAAGGCAACATGGATATCACCAGACCATAGAACAGAAAATCAGATCAAATCAACTGGCTATAGGAGGAAGCATGTTTCCACATAAGAGAATACACAAGGCAACATGGATATCACCAGACCATAGAACAGAAAATCAGATCGATCATATATGCATAAAGAAGAAGTTTAGATCATCATTGCAGGATGTAAAGGTATATAGAGGAGCAGATGTGGCATCAGATCACCATCTTCTGATAGCCAAAGTAAAAATGAAACTCAAGAGATATGCAAAATTATAGACAACAATTTAATGTAGGACAGCTAAGAAATCAAGAAACAAGAGACAAATTTGCGGTCACAGTATCCAACAAATTCCAAGTGCTCCAACAGTTGGAAGATGTAGAGAATACAGAAGACTATTGGCAGCAGGTCAAAACGGTATGGAAGGAGACATGTGAAGAAATACTGGGGAAAAGGGAACGACAACAAAAAGCATGGATAACAACAGAAACCATCAATAAGATAAAAGATAGAAAAAACAAGAAAGCAGAGTTAAACACAAGCAAAACCAGAAGTTCCAAAGCCAAGGCTCAAGAAGTGTACACAGAAGCAAACAAAGAAGTAAAAAAGAAGTATCAAAAGAGACAAGAGGAAGTATATTGAGGAGTTGGCAAGAGAGGTAGAAGATGCTGCAGCCAAAGGAAATATGAGAGAACTGTATAGCAGCACAAAGAAGCTAACAGGGAAATACAAGCAAACAAGTTGCCTCATAAAAGATAAGAATGGGAAACTGCTCAGCAATATACAAGAGCAAATGAAGAGGTGGACAGAATATTTTGGGGACCTTCTCAATAGACCAGCTCCACAAAACCCGCCGGACATCCAGCCAGCAGAAGAAGAGCTACAAATTAACGGTGAAAGACCAACGAAGGAAGAAATAAAGAAAGCCATAAAGCTTCTAAGAGATGGAAAAGCGTCTGCACCTGATGGCATTATGGAGCCGCGGTAGCATAGTGGTTAGTGCACTGGCTTCCTAGCGCAGTGGTCTATGGTTCGATCCCCAGATGAGGCGGAAAATTTTTAGGCCACAAACGGCTCCTGGGTTGACCCAGCCCCAAATGGGTACCAGAGCTACTCTGGGAAGGTTAAGGCGGCCGGCGTGATGCCGACCACATCACCCCTCGTGTGCCGACGGTCAAGATAATATGGGCCTAACACCATATTCCCAATATGCCTCAATGGGCGTGTAACGGGTTCCTTTACCTTTACCTTTTACCTGATGGCATTCCAGCAGAAGCCATCAAAGCAGATATCGACACGGCTACAGAGATGTTATATAAATTACTTGGTAAAGTCTGGGAAAAAGAAGAGATACCAGCAGAATGGAAGGAAGGATATCTGGTTAAGTTGCCTAAGAAGGGAAATCTACAAGAGTGCACAAATTATAGAGGAATAATGTTACTATCAGTGCCAGGAAAGGTATTGAACAGGATTATCCTTGAGAGATTAAAGGAGTCCATAGACAAGAAATTGAGAGATGAACAAGCAGGTTTTCGACAAAACAGATCATGTACAGACCAGATAGCCACTTTGAGAATAATAGTTGAACAAAGTCTGGAATGGAATTCACCACTATACATCGGATTTGTGGACTACGAAAAAGCATTTGACAGTGTGGACAGAGAATCACTTTGGAAATTGATGAGGCATTATGGAGTTCCCCTGAAGATCATTAATTTAATAAAGAAAACCTATGAAGACATGACGTGCAGAGTTCTTCATGAAGGACAGCTTACAGAACCATTTGGGATAAGAACAGGAGTGCGACAGGGATGCCTCTTGTCTCCATTTCTTTTCTTGCTGGCAATAGATTGGGTTATGAGATCATCGACAACACACAACAGAAATGGAATCCAGTGGACTCTGACTAAGCAGTTGGATGATCTGGATTTTGCTGATGATTTGGCTCTCCTGTCCCATAACCGTAATCAGATGCAGGACAAATTGGAAACACTCGATGAGAGGTCACAGCAATTGGGTCTGAAAATACACAGGGAAAAGACAAAAATAATGCGAATAAATGCAGGTAATGAAAACAGGGTTGAACTTGAAGAAACACCAATACAAGATGTAGAATCATACACATATCTTGGCAGTAATATAGATAAAGTTGGAGGGACAGACAGTGATATCAAAATAAGAATACAAAAGGCAAGAGGAGCTTTCATTGCATTGGGAAATATATGGAGATCAAGAGAAATAGGATCCAACACGAAAATAAGAATCTTCAACTCAAATGTGAAGTCAGTACTATTGTATGGCTCTGAGACATGGAGAACAACAAAGACAACAACCAAAAAGCTACAGACTTTCATAAATGGGTGCTTGCGTAGAATAGAGGGATTAAAATGGTATGACAAGGTTACCAATGTGGAACTGATGACAAGAACTGGACAAGTGCCAGTGGAACAAGAGATGAGAAGAAGACGATGGCGATGGATAGGACACACACTGAGGAAGCCTGTTGATAGCATTACAAGGCAGTCCTTGTTCTGGAACCCCCAGGGCAAGAGAGGCAGAGGAAGACCAAGAAGTACATGGAGAAGAGAGTTGGAAACAGAGGTGAAAATGATGAGGAGAACATGGAAAGAACTTGAGATGATGGCACGTGACAGGAGGACTTGGCATGTGTTTGTTGAAGGCCTATGCTCCTTTGGGAGTGGAGGGTTATGAATGAATGAATGAATAGAGTGGCTGTAGAGCATTTGCTTCTCAAGGCAAAGTTATTGGATTAGAAACCTAGTAGCTGCATGCTTCATTCTACCCAACTGTAAATGAGTACCTAACTCTGCGCTTGAGTTAGGGTAGGCAAAGGCAGCGAGGAAGTCACCCCACCTCATAAAGCTGAAACCTGGTATAGTGGGCAATTCATTTCCCTACAGTAGTTTCTGCTATGGGAATTACCTTTGTATTATTGTCATGTACCTTTAGTAAGATTTGTCCCCACGTATGTGTGTATCCAACTAATATATTCTCATTCACATTTGAAAGCTCTTTTTGCCACTAAGAGACAAGCACTAGGCAAAAGTTACACTTTTACATCAGTTACAAGCCCAAAAGATTCTTTGCTTTATATATAATCCCTGATTGTCTCTTGCAGGTTTACAAGTTTCAACTTATCCAAGTCCCTTATGTTTTTGTGTGTGTGTGTGGGTTTTTTTTTTTTCGCTGTCTGTCAGTGATCTTAGACTCCCATTTGGTCATGTGCCCATAATGTATTTGACTTACACCTTTTCTCTTTCAGTTAATGAATAAATATTACACACATAAAGGTATGTTTCAGACACTCATGAGAAATAAAGAAGTAGAAAACTAGACAACAGAAGTGATAGGCTTGCTGGAGAATTGAACCCAGGACTATCTGAATGACAACACCGCCTAGCTACAGAAGCAAATCACACTATCTCCCTGCAAGGCGGTGTTGGCGGTCGGATGGTCCTGGGTTCGATTCTCCAGTAAGCCACTCACTTCTCTTGTTTTTCTGTCTAGTTTTCTACTTCTTTATTTCTTACGAGTGCCTGAAACATACCTTTATGTGTGTAATATTTATTTATTTACTGTTTACAGGCCTCGGGTTTGCCTCTTTATCTCTTTCAGTTAGCCTTTATTTATTTCACTTGCTTCATCTTTCTCATTGTGTTTCTCTCCTGACATTAACTTTCGGTGTGGCATGTTATGGATGGTATTTTTCAGTATTTGTTCTTTTTTTCCATTCATTGGTGCTATTATTTTAACTGGCTTATAAACTCTTGTAAGTATTCTGCTTTCACAGTGCTGGGCTTGTGCTCCAAGTTTCTTGGCCATACATTACTTCAGGTATTAATAGTGTTATACAGACTGCCTTATTGGGCATCATAGGTTTTGTTACTGGCCTGCATCCTGGTTTTGCAAGTCTATTCTTTGAATTAGTTTGTGTTGTTAAATTGTGTTCCAAGTTTCTGAAGGACTCCATCTGTGAAGATCATATCAGCTTGTCTGTATTTTTAAGTCACAGTTGAGCACAGTAATTGAAGTAATGCCATTATTCGTACATGCTCTGGTTAATATGTAAAGGTAGATCTTTATATTTATGTGCAGTGAATTATATAGCACACTACGTGAGGGAGAGGTCGTCCTATTCTTTCTGTGCATCATCATAGACCCCCATAATGCCCACACTTTATATTCGTACGGACATTTTGTGCATTAATTTTACCTTGGTTTTTGTCTACCAGTGTCAATTTGGCTATAGTTGTATTTGTTTGCTGTCTCGTTGCCCTTAGCATTGTTTTTCTTCTTTATCATTATTATAGTTCTCAAAAATGTGAACTGAGTCACTGTCCTTTGGTTCTGTCCATTAATTTTAATGGTTCATGTGATTTTATCTTTATTGATTTGTCATAATGTAGATCTTTTAACTGTATTTTCTAGGGCGGTATTAAGCCTGGCTATTAATTCCAGTAGTTTTTGCCTTTCTCCATCCTATACACTGATGCTATTTGTAACTGGAGATTTGTAAAAATAGATTCTTCAGTATATATTGTTCGTTCGTAACCACTCAGAGCTCTGATTATTTTCTTAATTTTCTGGTTACCCCACCAGTCCTGTAACTAGTGATTATGGCGCTGGTTCACTGCTTAATTGTGTTATTTATTCCATATTTTTATTCGGTTGCATTAGTTACTCTTTGCTGTGTTATTATTGTCAGTTTCTTTTTGTTATTATGTCTTCCTTGTTTAGTAATTTTGTCTATTTTTCAACATGTTTGCTGTGTCCTTTGCCATTTACTTTTAGCTTTTCTGTATTTGTTTCCAGTTTGTGACTGTGGCTGATGAAGGGAAAATCCAGAAACATCCAATCTTTCTACAGGTCTATATCCTTTTTATCCAAACACCTGAAAGCCAAAATATTCTGAAAATCGAAAGTTTCTTTCTGCAACTTTTCTGTTACAATTGGGGCTATTTCTGACGTTTTGGACGACTTTGTGCTATTTTTTCGAACACATTTTGGGTGACTTAGGCTACTTTTCAACCGCGATTTGGTTGACATCTGAAAACTGAAAAAATCTGGTTTTCGAAACAAAGCTGTCCCCTAGGATGTCAGATAAAAGCATAACGACCTGTAGAGTATTGTTCCGTTGTAAAACAGACTTCAATGCTATTTTTAGTTTATTTTTACGTGTTGAATTACTCAAGGAAGATGTTGACAGAGTCTGCAGTAATAATCAGCTGTGTCTAAACTGACACTCTAATTTCTGATATACATATTGTCGTTTTGGTACTTGACTTGAGTTCACATGATTCAGTTACTGTGCTTTGTTCAGCCCACCTGAATTAAACTGAACACAGTTGCCCATTCTATGAAAACGAAAGAAAGAACTGGTGTTCTCAGACTGTGAGAAAGCCCAGCCTTGATATCAAGTTGCCAGTGTTATTACAGCTCTAGGGTAGTCATACTTAGATACCAGACTTGATTTTATACAGCTTTGAGATGTCCTGTTTACATACAGACTTTATATTATTACTCCAGGAAGAGAAAATATGTACAAAACCTGAATTACCATTACATGAAGGACGACAGACTGAATAAGACAGTTTTTAAAGTCATTGTTTTTTTATAATTTCAGATTTTTCACAGTATGACAGGTTTAGTTCGTTCTAACTGGATCCTCACGGCCTTCCAGGTTTACTCTCGCGTCTTCCTCTTGTGGGGTGTTGCTTGGAGTGTCCCTGCAGTGAGTACTAGTTTGAGTTCATTTAAAAAAAAATCTAACTTGTGGAAGTCTAAACTCAGATCTTTATTTGTTCTTTATGATGATAGGAAACTCTATACAGAGCGATACAACAGGAGGCAATCTGATCATCAGAAGAGGTCCCCCTGTCGATCAAGTGTCAAGAAAGACATTATAATGTGAACAGGAATTTAGACTGACAGAAAATACAATCCATCCTGTTACAGCAGGGATAGAAGAAGAGAAGACAATAACAACATTGCATATAAACATCAGAAAGGAATGCAGTTGGAGCATAAATACATTTGACATACAATGTGCAAGAAACTTAACTTGGTGAAGCATAGCAACTTCCAGAAGAGTTTTATCTTAAAGAAAAATGTTGAAGACATGATCTAGTTTGGGATTTTCTTTCCTGTGTTAAGTACCACTTCACGTTTTGACCTGTGATTCAATGCAATTGTAATAGTAGTTGGAAATAGGTTAATATTGTTATGTTCTCTAGAACACTGTTTCTCAACTTATTTGTACAGTGTGATCCCTTGAGAATTACCACCAATTTCACTTACTCCCTTCCAAAAATTGTCTACTGATAAAGTGTAGACACATAATATAGATATTGAAAATAAACATTAAACTTTGACATATTCAGATATGTTATAATACTAAAATTACAGAATTGTTTGAGGTAAGAACTGAAGTGCAGAAGGCATGCCTCTTGTCACCATTTCTCTTCTTATTGGCTATAGATTGGGTTCTGAAAACAACAACAGCCAACATAAATGAAGTTTAGTGGACTCTGGCAAAACAGCATATCAGTCTAGGTTTGGCTGACAACACAGTTCTTCTTTCCCATAACTGTAACCAGATGCAAAACAAAATGTGAATACTGGATGAGAGATCACAGCAGTGGAATTTGAAAATACACAGAGAAAAGGTGTGAAGATTACGAGAACAAATGCACCACATAAGTGCAAGTTTGCACTACAAGGTTATAGAACCATGTATATATCTTGACAGCAGTACAGACAAAGTTGGAGGGGCAGACAGCAATATCAAAATATCCTGTTCAGACCCCCGAAGCACAGTTTGCAGAACTCGTGAAGGTCCACAATTCTCTTGTTTAAAATAAAAACCCTGCTGATATAGAATGAATTTGGGGAGACACAGTAGCTGAAATTGAAAGATTTCTGTTGTCATACAGTACAGCCAATATGATAGGGACTGCAAAACCCTCTAATTGAATGGCAACTAGATAGGAAAAGGATATGATCCTCGCTCACTTATTTTATTGAGAGATTAGACCCTTCCATTTAGTTCTGTTTTTATTCTTCCTTCTTATTGAAGACTTTATAGTTGCAAAATATGCTTCATTGTACTTATGCCGGTGTATGGCTGTCCATTACTTATTCTTTTATATCATATGCAAGTAGCACTAGGCACTCAGTGAATCAGTGTTTGCAGAGCTGGCACTGTGATTGAAAGTGATGTTGAACTTAGTGTGGAATTAAACTCATGAAGTTTATAGTCTTTTTTTTTTTCTTTAGCTTGTGCTGCTTTGCCTGTACTAATTCTAGGCCTGAACTTTGTTCCTGTGATGTAAGGAATATGACTACTTCCTGCTTTCCCTGCTTGTTTATAAGAGATGACTAGATAAGGGTATAGGAAGGTACACCACCTAAGTCTGTACAAAATGAAATGGTTACAGAAATGCTGAATACATACTAAGGCGGCATGCAATTATTAGTGTAAGCATGTGAGGGAGCCAGGGAGTATTAATAGAAGGATTGTGGTGTGAAATAAAGTAAGAAGGAACGTTTTATGTCCATTGATGTTTCCATCATGATCCACCCTGAGTTAGTTATTTTCTTCCACATAGTTTCCTTTCTTCTGTTAGTCAAGACATTCATATACGTTATGTTTTTTTTTTCATCTTTTTTCTTTTTTTTCGTCTATTAGACACAGAGCGGATTTGCAGTAGTTTTATGGTTATTTGCCTGGACAATCACAGAGGTGATTCGCTATGCCTACTACTTCTTCAGCCTGTTGCCAGGGCCTGTCCCACATTTGTTGGTCTGGTGCAGGTAAGAATGAGTGAAATCTGAGATATGGTGAGTGATTGTTCTGCATGGAATGGTGAACAACTGGTTGCTGATGGATGGTTTGATAGGATTAGTGTAGCATATGATTCTGTTCTCTGTGTAACCTAAGCACCTGTAGATTTTTCCATATCGTCTTGTTCCCTTTCATGTGTAACCTAACCACTTGTAACCTAACCACTTGTAACCTAACCACTTGTAACCTAACCACTTGTAACCTAACCACTTGTAGATCTTTCCATATCTTCTTGTTCCCTTTCATGTCTGTTTCTAGTTCTCTTCTCTGAGTGGTTCTCTTAACCCTCAGGATTTCAGAAAAAAAAACTGTTGTAATACTATCAACAAGCTTTCTCAGTGTGTGTGTGTCATGTCTATGGCAGTGTCTACTTATCTCCTATTCCACTGGCTCCTATCTGGTTCTGGACATCAACTCTACATAGATGATCTAGTCATCCCATTGTTATCCTTATATTCTACGCAAGCAACCATTTATAAATCATGTAACTTCTTGGTTGTTGTTTTTATTGTTCTCCATGTTTCACAGCCATACAATAGGACTGTCTGTGAATTCACTGAGATCTTATTGTAATAAGAACTCAGTGATGCTAGCCATATATGTATGTTACTACCATGGATTATGGTCAAACTATCTGTGGCTGTATTGCTAGCAGAGATATGGTCAGCAACAGATGCAGTTGTGCAGATAATGGCTGTGATTTTGGTCCTGAAAGTGATTGGCATATTGCCAGCTATCTATTTTTATGTTAGATAACTTTGTGGCATAGTTATGGAAAAGAGTGAAATGCAAAAAGTTTGTGGTTAAGAATATCAGTTTTCATATGTTTGCATCAGTTCAACTATTATTCCCTACTTGATGGCATAGCTTGCATGAGTTTAACATAATCTTTAAGACACTTAAGATGTGTTTGAAAATGGCGACCTTCTTCTGAAGCATCAGTGTGACGCTGAACTTTGAACTCAGTTTTCTCAGAATTTGACATTCCAGACATACTACATTAAGTGAGCATGACTTTCAATTTTTATTTTTTTTAAATGTTTTTGACCGTAGCAAAGTATATAAGGATCTTTTTTGTGTGTGACTTACTTACGTAGTCGTTCCCCTTCTACCGTGAGGTGTAGAGGTTTGGAAGAGAGAGAGCCAGACTATCCTATCGGCTGTCTTCCTCCTGGCCTGGTTCCATTCTAGTCCTCGGTCCTTCAAAGATAGTCTAATGTTGTCCTCCCAGCGGACTCTGGGTCATCCTGGAGGTCTGGATCCCTGGCTCTTTGTTTCCCATGCTTGTCATGGTAGCTGATCTTCTCCCATTCTGCAGACATGGCCAAACCATCTTAGTTGGGACTGTTTTACTTTGGTCTGCAGGGGGTGGGATTTTAGGCCTTGACGTATCGTCTGGTTGCAGACCATGTCTCTTCTTGTTACTTCAACCACTATCCTCAGATACGTCATTTCTGAGGTTTGGATCTGGCTTTTGTGGGTTGTAGTCATTGCCCATGACTCGCATCCATATGTCAAGACTGGGACATAGGTGGAGCGGTATACAGCCATCTTCGTTTTTTACCAACCTCTCTCTTGCTGAGGAATCCTCGATTTATGGCTTGAAAAAGTCTCCCAGCTGCTGCTTTTCGAGTGGCCAACTCTTCTTTGATGCCTCCCTTTCGGTCTATAATAGCTCCGCGGTATTTAAAGTGGTCGACCTGCTCCAGGACCTGTTCTCCCAGCTTAATCTGATGTCTTCTTTCTTCTCATGATATCACCATGGATTTTGTTTTAGAGCTGCTTATGACCATCCCTCTCTTTTCCAGCTCTTCCTTCCAGACTTGCAGGTTGGATTGGAGATATGCCTCTGATTTAGCAATCAGGGCAACATCATCAGCAAATGCCAGCTCTGAAATACAGACCTGTCTCATCTTCCAGTACCCCACTGAATACTTTCTTGTTCTCTCCTTACATGCCTTGATGACTGTAGTGGATTTTGATGGTATTGTATGGTTGATGTCACCTAGTGTGATGTATGAGGTCAGCTGTGAAGGCTCCTGAGATAAATGTAGATGTGAATTACAGAAGGCCCTTCTTGCTACCACTTACGACCTCACACATATCTTTTTTACTAATGAATGTGGCTACGTTAAAAATCTAGGGTACTGATATGTAATGTGTTGTGGTAAATTACACACACACACAGATTTAAGAAGTCTAATAATATTAATAAAATTTATAACACACTGAACTAACTCAGGCTATTTTAGTTTTTAAAGTTAAATTTTTTGATAAATTTATTTTGTTCTGAACCAAATGTTTAGTTGGTCAGAACATAAGAAATATTATGGAGTCATAAATGGAATGCAAAATCATATGACATAATAAAATGGAAAATGTGTAATTAATTATTTCAAATGACTGGTTAATAGTAATTATATTAAGATAGTCACAGGAGAACTTATTACTAGATATGCTGTTGGGATGGTGTAATCACTCCCAGTCTATGACTGCCAAACATAGTCCGTTGACTTAAGGAACAATTCTATATAGTTTAATTTCCCCAATGTCATGGCTTTATTAATGTTGAATTAGGGATAATTTAGTTGAAAATGTTGTTGGTGAAAGTCCAGCAGGCCAGATATAACTTATCTCGCCTGCGTCGATCCTGTACAAAAGTCTTGTGGCCCCACCTCTCCGTGCTGGGGGCAATATACGGCTGCTCTGACACAATGATAGACTGCTCTGGTCCACACTTGTATATATTACTACAGCATTTGACACCGCTTTGGTGCCAAATAGAAACTCACAGTTCTGAAACAAAAGTATTGGTCATGTGTCAGAACTCTACTTCCTGAACCACTTCTGCACACAACACTACACAACAACAACACCACATAGACTGGGTCAGATCTCTCTGACCACACAGCACATCTTACCAAGTTGGTTTCACATAGTATTAGTTCCCCAAGACTACATTACATCTGAGATATGTTCAATAGCTTCCTGCTATTAAATAAGATAGGTGATATGTTCCACTGATCTCAACACTAGATCCTTTTTCATAGTTTCAGTTAGGCGTGCCTATATATTTTCTTTGTATGTATGTCTCTAGACCCTGATCTAGGGCTGGGGATCTAGAGCGAACACTTACTTGTCGTAATCATTTTTATAATATGGCAGTATCAATCACTCAAATTATTAAAATATACAGAATAAATATTGTTCATTCTTACCAGAATTCAGAATTGAGAACACAGTTAAAGTTTGCTAGCAAAACTCAGCTGAGCTGCTGGCCGTATGATGGCGTCCCACTATATAGTTATATTCGTATGGAATTAACACCATCAGGGATTCAAACTGCGTCTGTGAACAGACTTATGTCGAATGGCAAACTTTCACCTCTCTATCCCGCTACTATAAAATGTGTTGGCCAATCGCCGACTTCCCCCCTTGCTTTCAAATTAACAACCAAAAGTCACTTCAGTCAAATCTCAGTCAAGTATGTATTACGGTCTGTTAGTCCGTCTGTCTCTACTTGTTTTTTTCATAAAAACACACTTGGTTTTGCATGCATTTCCTACACGAATCTGCTGCCTAAGTTATTTTTAGCTACAATTCTCCACCACATTCCCTCTTTTTAATTACAGCTCGATTTTTACGTTTGTAGACTCAAGGCCAAGATTTTGGTAACTTTTAGTGACATTGGGTTAACAGTGCATTCGCTTGTATGATATGAACAATACAGTCTTTTGTCAATATCTTCTTTATTATCTATCCGTCTGTATAAATGAAAGCATATTATTTCTCTGCTCAAGATGGGCTATCAAACTAGCTAGGTTTTATTTTCATAACTCTAGTATTAAGAAAAAACATATTTTTTCTCAAGTTTAATTTTTGAAATTTGTTCGGGAACCTTCCCTCATGTGTTTTGCCGCAGCATTCAAATAAAGACCAAGTATCGAAACACGCCCAAGAAATGACTGTCTCGATCAAGAGCTAATGTCCGTTTCTTGTCCATTTCCTTACTTTATGTCAACTAGGGACGTGAATTTTTTTTTCCTTTCACCCCCACTTGCGTCTTTTTGCCGTTCGAACTTCAAACACGTGTTCAGTCATATTTTTCCTTTTTTTGTGTCCTCCGTTCTCTCCCGTCTACAAAGGGTAAACGTTTCGTCTGCACTTCTAACTTGTTAGTTTTAAATGGTGGTGGGAAGGCTGGCATGGGCGAGCATGTCTCCTAGTATCTTACGCATTATTTTTAACCCTACATTTCATCGTTAATTTTGGAGATATTTTAACGTTGTATCCTGGTGACATCATCACAATGACATCGTCCATGAGGAGTATGAAAAGATAAGGTGACAGGATATCACCTTGTCTTACACCAGTGGTGGTCCTGAACTCTTCTGACTTATGGTTTGCTGTCCTCACATAATTTCTGCAAGACTTGTAGAAGCTCTGTTTAGCATGAATCAGAGGTGCTGGAATGTTCTTCCTTGCCAAACAGTTCCAAAGTTTGCTCCAGGGGACCCTGTCAAGCGCCCTTTCCAGATCCATGAAACAAAGATGGATCTCACTCTTAAACTCAAAGGCTTTTTCACTCAGCTGTCTGAGTGTGAAGATTAGGTCTTGAGTACTTCGGTTTGCTTGGAATCCGCACTGGACCTCATCCAATTGTGGCTCAGCTAGGCGTCGGAGTCTCTGCTCTAGGATTCTAGAGTAGATTTTACCAGGGACACTGAGAAGGGATATGCCTCTATGGTTTCCACATTGTCGATTGTCACCCTTTTTGAAAATTGGTGTTATGATGGCAATCTCCCAATCCTTTGGTATGGTCTTGTTGCACCACGCTGCCTGTAGGACCCTTAAGAGTAATAGGTCGCCTGATGCTCCCATGTTCTTAACCATTTCTGGTATTATACCATCATGCCCTGCTGCTTTGCCCATCTTGATTTTCTCCAGTGCTGCCTTCAGTTCTTCCATCTTTATGTCATCTTCACCATCATTCGTTTTCTCTTCTGTGCTAGTGGTTATCATTTCTGATGCTTCACCATGCTCACCATCCAGGAGTTCTGAGAAATATTCTTTCCATCTTTCCATTACTTCCTTCGGGGCAGTAAGCATTTCGCCTTGCTTATCCTTTATAAATTTGAGAGGGCATTGTTTTTCCTTCCTCATGTTCTTTAGGGTCTTATAGAACAATTTCTGGTTTTCTTGCACATCTTTTTCTAGCTTTTCTCCAAATTCTTCCCAGGACTTCTGTTTTGCTGCTAGCACCTTGTTCTTTGCTTCTGTTCTGAGTGTCACATATTCTCTATATTTCTCCATTTGTCCGGTTGTATTTTTAGCTCCTAAGTATTGTTTCCATGCCATTTTCTTCTCTCTTATTTTCTCTTTGACTTCCTCCGTCCACCAAGGTGTCCTCTTTCTCTTGTTCCCAAGTCGGACTTCACCACATGCTTCTGCAGCAGCTGTCTTTATGATGTCCTTGAATTTAAGCCAGAGGGTTTCCAAGTCATCAGGTTGTTCTTCTGTGTTGCTCACCGCTGCAGCAATAAGCCCCTGATATCTGGTCTTAATTTCTGGCTCTCTCAGCTTGTAGGTCTTAATGCTCATTTCTCCCGTTCGTTTACTTAGTTTCTTGCGTGATGTTTGGCAGTTCCTAGGCTGAGCAACTCTTTCAGTTGTTCTTTTGATTGTAAGCAGGTAGTGATCACTTCCAATCTCTGGCCCCCTCCAGACTCTAGCATCCCGGACATATTTGAATGAGCTCCTCCTAACAATGGCATAGTCGATCACTGACTTCTCATTCTTTGTTGGTTCACATCTAGTGTATGCATGTATGCGCTTATGGGGGAACTTTGTGTTTGTAATGATCAGATTCTGCTCACTGCAGAATCTAAGGAGTCGCTTTCCATTGTGTGTGACACTAGTCGTTAATTCTGAGAGCTATCTGGTTACTTTCTAATCTGTGCATGATTTTTATTATGGTGAAATAATATACAATCAGCATCTGGTATGATTTTATTTTTTTTATTTTTTCCTGTTTCAGATACACATTCTTCATTATTCTGTATCCTATAGGTGTGACTGTAAGTATTATACGCCAGACATTTGAATTGTTTGAAACAGAGTCATTATTGTTGTCCTACAGTAAATGTGTCTTGTGATACTACATTATTATTATTTGATTCAGAGTGTAAATAAATTGAGATTATGGTCTAGAATTGTAGAGTTTATCTGATGCTCTAGATTACACATCTATCACCTTATTTTATGCTGATAGTAAACTATAGTCAAGAATTAGCATAATGTCTAGGAAACAGTTTTTCATTTCTTTCTTGGGCCTGAACTTTATTTCATGGGCAAAGCTAATGAAGATGGTTCAAAGTGGAAGTAGCTGGGAAGCAAAAATTGCAGCCTAGCATTTTATGTGGAATAAAATGGACTGATGATGATGATAAGGCCACTGCCTATCTTCCTTAACTGATTAATCAGTTGTTGATTTATTCTTTTTACCGAGCAGAATTTAAGCTTAAACAGTTTTGGCCATTGTGTTGTTTAATCTTGTCACAAATAGGAGTTCTACTTGTGTCAGGTGTATCTCATTTTGTTTCTGTTTAAACTCCCTTAACTCTCTCACCCATTCATGTATGTTGTATATCAAGACATACAAATGCAAAGACATTTACAGATAATTCCAACATGACTGATCCAGGGCATTCCAGCGGAGGCCATCAAAGCAGATGTTGACACCTCTACATAGATATTATACAAAGTACTTGTTAAAGTGTGGGAGAGAGTAGAAATACGAGCAGACTAGAAGGAAGGACATCTGGTCAGGTTGCCTTAGAAGAGAGATTTACAATAATGCACAAATTAGAGAGGGGTAATGTTTACCATCAGTGCAGGAAAAATATTAAATAGGATCATCCTAGAGAGATTAAAATAGTCCATAGATAGATGCTGAGATATGAACTAGCAGGTTTTCATCAGAAAAGATCCTGTACAGACTAGATATCCGCATTAAGAGTAATAGGTGAGCAAAGTCTGGAATTGAACTCACCTCTTTACATTGGATTTATGGAATTTGAAAAGACATTTGACAGTGCAGATGGATGAGACATTATGGAGTCTCCCTGAAGATCATTAACTCAATAAAGAAAACATATGAAGGCACAAGAGTTTTTAATGAATAACATTTTACAGAACTATCTGGGATAAGAACTGGAGTGTGACAGGGATGCCTCTTGTCACCATTTCTCTTATTGGCTATAGATTGGGTTATGAAAACATAGGACTTCGGCCAACATAAATGGAAGGCAGTGGACTAACCAGCTTGAAGTTCTAGATTTTGTAGATGACCTGGCTGTTCTTTCTCATAACCGTAATAAGATGCAAGACAGAATGAAAATACTTGCGAGATCACATCTTGTGTGTCTAAAAATACATAAGGAGATGGCAGAGATAATGAGAATAAATGCAGGAAATAATGAGATTGTACTTGAAGAAACACGCATACAAAATGAAAAATCATACATATATCCCAGCAGCAATATAGACAAGCGTTGAAGGGGCAGACAGTGATATCAAAAAAGAATACTAAAAGTTAGAGGAGCTTTCGTTGCATTGGAAAATATATGGAGATCAAGAAGAATGAAGTAAAATACAAAAATCAGAATCTTTATCTCAAATGTCAAGTCAGTTCTATTGTATGGCTGTGAAACATGGAGAACAACAAAATAGCTACACACTTTCACAAAAATAGAATAGAAGGATTGAAGTAGTATGACAAGATGACTAATGTGGAACTGATGACAAAAACCACAAGTGCCAGTAGAACAAGAGATATACCTTTATATTAACCTTTCATTTTACTAACAACTGATGCTTCCAGTTTTTTCTCAGCATTTTGTTATTGTTTAACTAGGGCTGCTGACCTTCTTGCTCTTTTGCAGCCGACCACCAAGTTGAAGACTCCTTGGTATTATCTACACTGTAGATCTAGGCTTTTCCTATGGCTTTTCTACCATTCCAAAATGTGCCGAGTTGAAGTCATGAGCTCCAGTTTCTCCAGCTTGGCTTGCATTTAAAGGATCATCACATCTGGTCCGAAGCTAGAAGTAAGAAACGCGTGGCATACTGCGCATTCCCCGCCATCCAGGGGGGCTCTCCAACTATGCTGAGCTAAAATACTGTGCTCTGGTTCTGGGCTCTTCCAAGGAATTGTCATGTCCTGCACAGAGCCACTTCTCAGCTCCCTCTGCCTATCATTGGGTCCATAGTGAGATCCTCCTGCATGCAGTCAACCAGGTCAAAGCCAAAGAATTACATCTGGGACTCAAGTGACTTCTCCAAGCTTAGTGTGCAATGCTGGGTTCTCAACAAGTTTCACCACAGGGGGAATCCCTGAAGTGTGTAGATGATTTCAAGAGTCAATGAGGGTGTAATTAGCCTCACAGACATAGGTTCACTTCCACATATGTATATTGTAGCATTGTGCATAGCTGGTGGTCATATAAGGATGACTCCAGATATCCCTCCATGCATATCTCAGCATGTAAAAATAGCCAGTCTCTTGTGAGATTCACTCAGGAACTGCTATACTGAATCATTACTTCATTCTCTCTTTCTGTATGAATGAACAATTTGTTGATGGCAGATAACTTGCAAAAACTATTATTAATCTGTTGAAATAGTCTGTTATCATTAACAAGTCTATTACAGTATGAGGAGAATGGTATTTCATTACAGAATTCTTTTAGGCAGTTTTATGTCATCGTAACAATTTATAGTTAAAATAACTGCTTTGTGGGGAATGTGAAAAAAAAAACTATGATTATGTAGCAGAAGTGACCATTGATGCCACTGTCTGTGTTCTGAAATTTTGAGCAGCAATTTTTAAACCATTCTGGCATAAGGAGGGAAACTTGATAGTAAGAAAAAAAAAAAAGTCACCTGAGTAACCTTGCATTGGGACTCCTGAAATAGTGTTTAGAAACGTAACAAAATGTATACACATACACATAATAATCCTTATACATGCTCATAAGAATGTACACACACAAACATTCTGAAAGAAAAATCGATTGAATGTACATTGACTACTAAATATAGAATATGTCTGTCTATACACCTCTACTAATTTTTCTTAACTGCTTTTTGTGTGATCAGTAGAATCATTCTTGTAAACATTAAACATTTTGGTGACTATAGATGATATATGATTTTAATGTATAATTGTCAGGGTGAACTGATGACAATCTTCGCTGCACTGCCTTATGTGAAGGAGTCACAGATGTACACCATAGAATTGCCCAATATGTTCAACTGTGCATTTAGTTATTATTACTACCTCTGCTTTATTGTTGTGTCCTACCTGCCTGGTAAGTCTTCATGTTGTGATGATTAAAATGGTGGTTGACTGGTTTTGTGTGTGTGCGCGCGATAGTCAATGAGATTAGTACTCAGAATGGTGTGTTGAAGACTGTGATCATTTTGGAGACAAAAATTATGTTTGTGATTATCTAGTTCCTGTTCCTAATGCTTTTTTTTAGTTGACAGTTGAAATTAGTTCTTCTGACCAGGCAGAACATTTTTTTTTACCATGCCTGGTGGTGTAGGCGATCATGTCTCGTCACAACTTCCTCTCTCCAGTACTATTTATCAATTCTATTGTTGACTTCTTTCCATGCCATGATGTCAAACTCCAGAATCTTCACTCTGTATCTCCCTCAATCTCTATTTCCCCTCTGTCTTTCCTGTTGTCAAAATATACTCCAGCCTCCTCCTCCTCCTCCTCATAACATGCCCAAAGAAAGTGAACTGCTTCTTTCTAACATGAGGAATAAGCTTTTATTGTGCATTGGCCTCTCTCAGGGCATCCTCATTACTCATGTTTTAGCTATCCATGGTATTTTTTAACATTCTTCTGTGAAACTACATCTCTGTGCCCTCTAGTGCTTTTCCTGCTTCTTTACATGACTCACTTCCATATGTCAGGATTAGTTCTATATTACACTGAAGAATTCTCATTCTTACTTCCATGGACAAAAAATTATTGTGTAAAATACATTTCATTTTGAAGAACTGGCAGAGAAATAGATAGATTGTCGCTATATAAAACTGGCAGAGAAATAGATAGATTGTCGCTATATAAAACTGGCAGAGAAATAGATAGATTGTCGCTATATAAAACTGCCAGAGAAATAGATAGATTGTCGCTGTATAAAACTGTCAGCTTCATGAGGAAACCTGCTGATACCATTACAGGGCAGTCTTTTTTCTGGAATTCCCATGGTAAGTGAGGTAGATGGAGACCAAAAAATACATTGAGACGTGTACGAGAGACAGATAAAAGAGTTGAGGGAGACCTTAGAGGAGAATTTAAGGGAACCTGTGATAAAACTATGACAGAATCTGATCTCAAGAACCCGAATGAAGCTTAGTTCAACAATGAACTGCGGATGATGAAGCATAATCTATATTGTGATGTGCAGTTAAAGTTTATATATAGGGGGTAATGCATAAACATTACTGTTAATAATTTCAGAGTAATTAAAAACAAAGGGCTTAACCCTTTCGCATGCCAGTTCCTTGCACTGTTTACCCTTTAGAATTCTCCCTCCTGAGGGATATGGCAACAAAATCAGGTAGTTGTAGAAATGTCTCAATAACTTTCTT